>JAECXG010000690.1:23680000-23949140 GCA_018152135.1 Drosophila paulistorum
TTAATATATATGCACAATGGATTGAAGTAGCTATTAACTAAATTTCACATAAATTATAATAGGGGGCAGCATATAATTATAATATATATATTTTTGATAATTATCACATTTCCTAATGGTTTCCTTGTTTCTATATCTCACTTAACAATAGTTCACTTTAAGTTTTAATAAATGGCGTTGACATGAAGACGATTGATGATCCCAAACAGGATCAGTGACAAGGAGTTTCTCAATATTTTTCTATTTTCTGTTTTGGGACTCAAGATAGGTGGCGGTGAAAGTTAGCAGCCGATGTCTTTGCTTCAGATTGCGTGATCGAACGTGAGCCGAGTTCAATTCCTCCGTGTAGTTGCCGGGGAACCAGCCGACGGCTCCATCACGAATTCGTTCACCTTGATACGAACCTGAAAATCAGAGAATCACAAAATTTAGAGGAGATTTTCAATATTATAAGTAAATTATGTTATACTGACCATCTTTCAGTTTTCGTGTCACATTGACCACATCTCCAGTTTCTAAATGAAGTTCATCTGGCTCATCTGTCTCATAACCGTACTTGGCTATAACCTGAGGACAATCCCAGGATTCGTAAAGCTTTTCGTCTGGTGTTTCCGCCTCAGGCGGTCGCATGACCTGGAGCCAACGTTGCTGATCGGATACCGATGGGCAGGAGAGTACCTAAAAACATTAACAAATTATCAAAACATAATCCTTTACATATAGTCGATAGTCGATCGACGAACTTACTAGTTCAACGGTTTTTCTCTCATGGTTCTCCAAGAGAGTCATAAGCATTAGATTCTTTCCCGCCTGATCTTTTAAGTCTTTGGTTGGGAGCTGCGGCAGTGAGTCACCCGAGGTCAATGTCATCATGCTCCTGGGGCAATAATCATAGACAGTAAAACTAGTTTCCCCCTTGCGCTTGGTCAACACCAAGAGATCGGAGAAAAGAAACGCATAGATATTGGATTTGGTGAAACGTTTGCCAAATGTCAGTTTGGTATCATCGCCACGCCACATTAAATGAGTAAGCTCTCCACGTTTGACCAGAAAACGGGGCTTGGCCCCCTGTTTGGGCACACCACACGGCGCTATGGCCAGCGCTCGAATGTGTGTGGGAAACTCCAATTGCTTGGATATCCGTTCCAATTCATAGGCCTGCTCCCAGCGATTGGCTGCCTCATTGCATTGAGCCACAATTTTCTGTACCAAAGCCAAGGTAAGTTTCCAGCTTTCATATTCCTCCTGATTAAGGGGCGATTCCTTGCTAAACACAGCATCGATTAGCAACGGCAATCGTGTTATCCTCTGCATGGGTAGCATAAGGAAAGAATGCAAATTGAGACCACAACAATTGGGATTTGCCTCCAATTTCTCTAGATGCATTTGGAATGAACCACTCTTCGTCTTTTTCAGCCGGTGGTATTTGCGAAGTTTGAAACTAAAAAACGAAAAATAGAAATGTATAAATTAGGATTTTTTCGAAATACCAAAATTATTTTAGAACTTTCTATATGTTTACTGCCAATAAAGCAATAAATATTTTTAAATAGTATTAATTATTTTGATTGATTTGTATTTTTATAAATCACAATTTTTGTGTAAAAATGTAATTTAATGAAGTAAGTAAGTCGTCTCGCCGACTTAGGTATACCATACACCAGCAAAACAAATATTTCAAATTTGTAATAACAAATGCATTTGCCTATTTCAAAAAAATTCTGTTCACATGCTTTTTACAAGCATATCTTAGTATCTCACTGACTCATGCATTTGAGCACCCTAGCGCCACCACCCGCCAACGGCCAACTCCGGCCTTATGGAAAAACGTTTATATGCATAACTTGGGTATTTTTTGTCCGATTTTAATCAAATTTGGTATTTTGCTGGGTATTAGTATCAATTTCAAGTGTGCCAAATTTGATTCAACAGGATAAAAAATTACGGGAGATAATCGAGTTTTCCAAATTTCGGGGGCGGAAAGGGGCGTGGCAAAATCTTTGTACATACAAAATGAGCGCATTTACTAAGCAAATATACATACCAAATATGGTGTCTCTAGCTGCAATAGTTTTTGAGATAAACGTTTTTTTTGAATTGCGGGGGCGGAAAGGGGCGTGGCAAAAATTTGAAACAAACTCGATCACTCTACATACTACACGAGCCTACATACCAAATTTGGTGGCTCTATCTCTTATAGTCTCTGAGATCTAGGCGTTCATACGGACGGACAGACGGACGGACGGACGGACGGACGGACGGACAGACGGACGGACATGGCTATATCGACTCGGCTGTTGATACTGATCAAGAATATATATAGTTTATGGGGTCGGAAAAGCTTCCTTCTGCCTGTTACATACATTTTGGCGACTTTAATATACCATTTCACCCTATGGGTGTATGGTATAAAAAGGTTTAAACAAATTTTGAACTTTTAAACACATGTTTTGGCTTGCTGCATGTTACTAGATATTTTATCGATAACGACGGCGCTGTGAAAATCTGAGCACGCTGTTAAGGAACTTGTCGATAACGATTTAGCACTGTAAAACGTTGCGGCTAACAGCACGCTGTTAATTAACAAAGCTGTTAGGCGTAACGGATATTTAAAAATCATTAATGCATTTTTCTGATGCGAATTATACAAAAATTAATTAAATAAAAAACAGATACAGGTTTTTTTTTTGTTAATAGCTAATACACATTCGGATGCTTTTAGGCATAGTTTAGCAAGTTCAAGGTTTTTGTTTTTTTTTTGTAGCGGAGAATTACCGTAAGATACTTAATAGTGGGCGACAATGGCTGCACCTGTTGAATAGACCATGCAACAGATTTGATGTCTTGGCAACGCTTTGTAAATAAGAAATTAGGCTCAAGTTCAGCTGTTGCATTGGCAACGCAGCGTTTAATGGAATGTGTTTAATCGATGGAAGCGCGCGCGAAGGATACCAAAAAGAAAAAAAATAATCACTGACAAGGACTCACAGCAAAATAATCACAATAGAACAATTCTTGTCAATTAGTCCAAATAGTCAATAAAAAGATGTCGCGTTATAAAAATTAAAACTGAATCTTTCAAGGATATAGTGGGAAAGTCTAGGATAACTAGCAAGGATGGGGAATACAGAGAGCAATGTGACCAGTGGCGTCAAAAAACAAGCTGGCGTCTCCACTCAGGCTTTGTACAAGTTTGTGAATCTCAAGGGCGGTGGCCTTCTGGTGGATATGATGAAACGTGCCTGTCAGACCAAACAGTTTGCCGAGATTGATCATGCGATCAAAACGAAAGTGGAACCCTTTCTATATAACAAAGGGGCTGGACGTTATTTTCCCATATCAAAACTGGTATTGCTACGCAATCGTGATAGGCCAAGGACACGACAATTGCCTGAGATACGCGCTCTGGAGAATCCCGATGACGATTTTAATATACATGACTATTGTCCCGAGGTCTCTGAGGCGGAATATATATCAAATCCAAGTGCTTATCGATTTGTATGCTGGGATTTAAATGTGAGTGAATTTAACTAGACAATTAGAACAGACTTTTAATCTTGTTGGCTCCTCTTTTCTGCAGATGCGTGGAGCAGTGGGCGAAACTATTTTGCACTTGTGTCTGCTAAATGCCACCTCATTACATGCCGATTTGGCAAAACGTCTATTGAAATTTTATCCGAAATTAATATTGGACATATATATGAGCGATGAGTACTATGGCGAGAGTGTCCTACATATAGCCATAGTCAATGAGGATCCGGCAATGGTCAAGTATCTTCTAGATGCCAATGCAGATGTGCAAGAGCGGTAAGCGGCTCAATAGTCCTTCTCATCAAATGCCCTTCAATCATTTTGCTTTCCCCCAGTTGTTGTGGTGCTTTTATGTCGGCCGAGGACACAAAAGCCTCACGTACCGATTCCCCAGATCATGAATATGTCGCCTTATGTCCCATGACCAATTATGATGGCTATGTTTATTGGGGCGAGTATCCTTTAAGTTTCGCCGCTTGCCTCTCACAGGAGGAATGCTTTCGCTTGGTCCTTGCACGCGGAGCTGATCCCGACTTTCAGGACACAAACGGCAATACAGTCCTCCATATGCTGGTGATTTATGAGAAAATCGAAATGTTCGATGTGGGCTATGAAGTGGGCACCAATATCCATGTGAAAAACGTCCAGAATCTAACACCCTTGACCCTGGCCGCCAAATTGGGACGAGTGGAGATGTTTTTCCATGTGATGAGCATCGAAAGGGAAATATACTGGCAATTGGGTAGCATAACATGTGCCGCTTATCCCTTACTGATGATAGACACTATCAATGAGGAGACTGGCAATATTAACAAGGATTCCGTATTGAATTTTGTGGTATTTGGCGATAAACTGGAACATCTGGAGCTTCTCGATGGTGTTGTGATTGATCTCTTGAAGACCAAATGGGATACATTCTGCAAATCACGATTCTACAAGCAATTCTATATGTTTGCCTTTTACTTTCTGATCTCTCTGTTTAGCTTTATATTACGCCCTGGTCCGGCCGTCAAGAATGATGACGAAGAGGATGGTGATGGAGCTGCCACCAATGGCACTGCACCAAGTCATGATTTGTATGCAAACGGTAGCATCGCCATCTCCAGCTCCACCGCTACCTACTCCAGCATCATGAATCAGCATAGTAAACGAGGAACTTCCAGCACCGAGTATAGTTGAGTACCCATATAATATAGTATAAAATAAATTGTTAGTTCAACCGTTTATGTTTTTAGAAACATTTTGGTTAAACTTCACCGAATATTACGATCCAAATGAAGTGGAAATCTTACCCGCCTGGTGGGAGAGTTATGCCCAGTGTCCTTTAATGAATCTAGAATCCGATTTGGCCAAATTGCGCATCATGGCGGAGTTGATAAATTTTGTTGGTGCCATTCTCTATCTATTGGTGGCTTTGCGAGAGGCTCGATTTCTGGGCTATAAAATGTTTATAGAGAATCTAGTAAGATCAAAATATACGATAATATTATTATTGGTAATATCTCACCCTAATACTCTTTTAGATGACAGCTCCATCTAGAGTGATGTTTCTCTTCTCATGTGCTCTGATGATGACCATTCCCTGGCTAAGAGTCTCGTGCCTCACTGAAATCGATGATCATGTCACTGTAGTGATTATGTTGACCACAGCTCCCTATTTCCTATTCTTCTGCCGGTAAGTTGAACCTGAAAGAAATAATTACCATTACCATTTGAATTGCGTTTCTGTACAGTGGCTTTAAGACCGTGGGTCCTTTCGTTGTGATGATCTATCGCATGGTTATGGGAGATCTATTACGTTTTGTATCCATCTATTTGGTTTTTGTATTGGGCTTCTCGCAAGCCTTTTATATAATATTTTTAACATTCGATAACCCATCGACGCCCGAGGATCAGGATGCTGAATCGAATCCCATGCCCTCGCCCATGGAGTCCATAGTGGCCATGTTCCTTATGTCGCTGACCAATTTTGGTGATTACTATGGGGCCATGGTGTCCACGCAGCATGAGTACGAGGCAAAGATATTATTCTTTCTGTTCATGGTGATTGTCAGTGTGTTGCTGGTCAACATGTTGATCGCTATGATGGGTAACACATATCAGAAGATTGCCGAAATCCGTAACGAATGGCAGAGGCAGTGGGCCCGCATTGTCCTGGTGGTGGAACGTAGTGTCCCGCCGGCTGAGAGATTGAAGAATTTCATGCATTACAGTCAATCGATGTCGGATGGTCGTCGGGCCTTAGTCTTGCGTCTAAATATGAGTGTAAGTTGACTGAAAAGAAAAACCAAACTTGAATTTCTTTTATGCACTTTCTCCACAGGACGAGGAAAAGGAAGAAATGAAGGAGGTGCAGGAAATGAAGCGCATTCATCAGCGTTTCTCGAAGAAGCGTCAAATGGAACGTGAAGCTCGTGCCCATCGCCGCCAGCAGGAATATGAGAAATTCTTTGGCACATCACCCAAACCAGATGCTGCAGATAATAATAATATATAATAGTAATCATAGTGGCAAAGACAGAGATTTTGTCCACTTCTAATTAAGTTCAAGTTTTATTGAGCCTTGTTGAAAATTGATTTTGTCCAATAAATAAACTGTGAGAAAGTAACCCAAGCCCAAGACCAACCCCAACCACATCCCGAACCACCACAAAAGAGTACCATAAAAACTTTGCTTTATGACTTGGCAAACAAACGCAAAAACCCATTTGAATTATCATAACAATTTCACAACGAAGAATATGTACATATATACAGAGAGATATATGTACATATGTGTATATATATGTCCAAGGAGAGCATCTATCCGTTTGTACATCCGTTTATAGATTGTTGTCAATGATTACGTAATGGCAATTGTAGCAGCAGCAGCAAATAACGAAAAATAGAATACACAAAGAAGTTGAATGAATAGATATTGAAAAGATAGATATTGTTAGGTGCCTCTCCAAAGACACCTATTGTCGGAGAGGGTGTCTCTATACACCTATATCATATACTGGATCAGTGATTGACATCAATGAGCCATAAAAGAGATTACGCCGAATGCGTGGGATCCTTTTTTTCTTGCTTTGTTTTGTTCACTGCTTCTCTTCAGATTTCGACCCCGGTGTACCGGAAACGTTTAGCCAAACCATTGTTTCTCTAGAGAGTAGAGTAAAAAGAAAGTAAGGACACAGACGCAAGAAGCGAGAAGGAGGAGGAGGAGCACCCCGAGAGTGCTCCCATTGAAAGTGTTAAAAAGCAAGGATCGTTGGCCCTCTGCCGGCTACCCAGCTTGACTTTAATTGAGTTTGAATAGAGCAATTTAGTGCCTGCTGTTTTCCAAGTTTCCTTTTTTTTTATTATTTGCGAAAGTTCCCAGCTCTCCAAAACTACTCGAGAATTCCGAGAGACCCATCGAGAGAGAAAGGGTAGCAGTAGTAGTAGTAGTTACCCTTTTGCCGTTTTACTCAAAAACTGCGGTTAAACAATGCGGCACCACAGTGTGGCATTAATGATATGGTGCCAACTCAATCCAATTCAAGTCAGTCCCAACCCTTGCCCCAGCCCATAAGAAAGAAAGAGAGAGAGAGAGAGAGAGACAGAGAGAAACAGAGTGAAAACGATCACAACAATGGATTGAAGTCATAATTTGAATATGTCACACTGTGGCCAGAAGTCTAGGTTGTTCACAGCTTAAGTTCTTTCTCTCTCTCTCTTTTCGGACGACTCTTTTTGTTAGGCATTTGATTTGCCAACATATAATTACCTTGCAAAAAAAAAGGTGTCGAATTCTTTATATTTGAGCCGTTGTAAGCGACAATTTAATCATATGTTTTGCTTGTCCATTGTTCGTTCTGTGTTGATTTGATTGTGAAGGATATCCTCTAGGTGGAGGAGATGCTGGGGAGGGGGAGCAGCTGCCTGAATGGGAATATTTTCCATCAGGGTGTTAAACGTAACGCCCACTTCCTGAGTTACACTCAGCCTTAGCCTTAGTTTTAGTCTTTCTCTCCTTCTCTCTGTTTTTCGCTTAGTTTTACCATAGCCATAAAGTTTGAAGAAAAGAAAATAAAAAAAGAAGAAATTCGTCTACTCAACTTGTTATTTTTCCCGTCGTAAACATATAATAATAATAATAAAAAAGAAAATGAGAAGAAACCTCTAAGGATCGCTATTAAGGACACTTTGTGAAAGTTCTCTTATTCCTCCTACTCGCCTCGTTTTGCCTTCTTGCATTCGTGCACACACACACACACACACACACACACACACACACACACATATTGTAAAACAATAACAATAAACCTGGTCGCGAGGTCCTCGCAAGAGTATAACGGTTATTCGTAGAAAATTGGTTTATGGCTTTTACGTCGTCGATGGCCCAAAAACGCTAAGGAGCAGGCCGAGTAGGCTGAGAATGTAAAGGAGGAAGGGGCGTACGAAATGACTTTTAAATGCCAACAGTCGCCCCGGGTCCGGACCAGTGATTGCTTTCGGCCTCATTCCTGTCACAAGATGAAGAAAACACGAGTCCTTTGGGAAAGGACACACTCAACACAGCACAAAAATGTTAAATAAAAAAACATAGAGAACAGAGAGTATATATTCAAATCAATAGCATATTTAAATAAGAATTATGGTGAACGTTGCCCTTTTTTTCTTGCCTTTTCCTTTTTGGCCCTGTGCCCCCGCACTCTCTTTCACAATGCCAACAATACTTACTTTTTTGCGAAAATTATTTCTCAAAGATTTATTTAAAGTAAATTATTTATGCAAATAAAAGTGGAGAAGAAAGCAAACGAAAAGAAAGTTTGTAATTTATTTTGTGAATTCGAGTGGGCATAGCGCGGGTTACCATCGAAGGGTTGGCCTTCGAGCTGGTTGGGGTTGAAAGAGATTGAGGGGGAGCGGTTTGCTTGACCTTTGTGTTAAATTGTTGTTTACATTTGAGCTTTGGATTTGCAAATTTCTAAAGAAGTGTGAGAGCAGAATTAAGGTTTAGTCTGTGTTTTAAAAACTTGTACTAGTTTATATATGTATGTATCTCTAAAACATTGTTTTCTCTCCGACTCTTTTTAGTCGAATTGATTGGAAATTTATTGAATTATTTCTCGATTCATCGAGATTTTTAAACATTATATATGATTTAGTTCTCTTGAGGGATTTGCCATTTGCCTCTTATCTACACTCCCCCCTTATATGCAAATTTACCTAGTCCTCCCCTTGCTCACGCCCTGTCAGCCCATATGAATTGTTTGTTTGGCTTGGTTGGTTGGTCGTCTCTTTTATTGTAAATTTGGCCAACTTTTTAGCACATTTATTTTATAAAATCGTATTTTTGCTATTGAGATGCCTGTCATTTGCATTGACACTTGTGTGGAACAGTTCTTTTGGATCCCCTTTTTACCAAACAGAGAGTCCTGTATGCTGTTGTTAATCTATACATTCGATCTGTTTAGTTCTGTGTGTACATGGCGTACGATTAATAGGGTATTGAAATGTTCTTTATCATCGATTATGTTCAATATTGAATTGACAAGTTTAGAGGACAACAATGTTGCATGCAGAAATCAATTGAAAATAATATAAATCAATTGCCATATCCCCAAAGACAAAGGTGTGCGTGTGTGTGTGTGTGGGGGGAGAGGGGTAAGTTGTTGAAAATAAAATCTAAAGGGTTTCACCGTTAATTTATTGATCTCTCTCTCAATCGCAGCCACTCTCTCTCTCTCTCTCTTACCCTCTATCTTTTACGCTCTCTCTTTCGGTCATACAGTATTATTGCTTTGATTGGAAACCACTTGATGGTTTGTTTGGCCATGCAACAAAAAAGAAAAATGGAAAAGAAGCGGTAGGGAAAAACCGCAAAGTTTTAATTGAATTTCCTGAACAAAATAAATGTTTTGCCACTTGAGTCTCGCGGGAGACGATGACGCTAAACAAGCAACCAACAACAGCAACAACAACAAAACAGCGGCAATGGCAACAACAAGGCGGTACAACGAAGGCACATTGAATGGTTTTCTTTCTTCTCTTTTTCCATTCTTTTATATACTTTTCTTTTTTTTGCTTTGGTCTAGATATGCATACATACTTAAAATGAAAATTCAATTCGCAAAATCAAATCACTTGAGTGGAATAAAAAAAAAAATGAAGCAGGAATGCCACGCCAGAGAAAAATCACAATAAATGTGGCAAACAAACAAACAAAATGAACACAACACAACAAACCTTCCCCCTCTTCCCCACCCACCCACAATAAATAACAAATAAACGCAAATGGAGAAGCTCAGAGGTGATTTTTGGCTCAAGATTTACTTTGATCTTGGCCACAAACACATTGAATTAAACACGCTCAATAAAATCCTTTGACTTTGATCCCCCTTTTACCCCCATCACCTCGACACCGCCATCATATTCTTGCCTTCAATCAATCGAATCCATTTGCCAAATGAGTGAAATTAATTACATGAAGCCACAGGACTCCTTACACCAAAGGAATGCCTACATAGGTGAGAGGTTGGGTACTGGGAGGACGACACAAGCCACCAAAAGGGTTTCTTTCACAAATTGTTTGGTTAATTTCTCCATTTACCATTAGAATTTTTGCCATAGATGTACCAGATCTGGTAAAACAGTCATGGGAACACATTTCCATGGGAAAGGATCTGCAGAGGCACAAACTTATCCTGCCCACGACGCATCTATTTCGTCTAGGGCGTGATGACAAAACACAGCCCAGAAGTGATCAAAAATTAATGCATTGTCTGTGATAATTTCCGTTTGCATGTGTCTATAGAGTTTCACTAAATGCCATTATTTGTCATCTAGTCCTTTTGCCCACATGTATTGTGTTTGTCTTTCTGTGGACAACTTCCGTTTGTATTCACCTGATTTGCTTTTGACCCGATCTCGGCTTCTCTCTTCCTTGATACAATTGCCACTGTCTCATGTATGTTTAGTTTATTTTTATTGTCTTATATTGTTCATTGTCTCTGTCAATATTCAACGGAACTGACCAACTCTGGCCAATTGTGTCTGCAATATTGTTTTAAAAATGCCATTTTAGCCATATATGTAACTAATATGTTGTTCTTGTTTTTGCTGCTGCACTATTTCCGGTCTGACCACTGTTTTTTATCCTCAAAAAGGGAACAAAAGTCGTAGAACACGTGTAAACCCACATGTAACGCTTTGTAAGTCAGATTGTGGGAAAAAAAATAGGATGAAAACCGAAAAGCAAACAAAATGTAAAATGCATTTCTTGCAAATCCAATTGAGGAGCTGTCAGAGCGTAGTTACCTGAATGGCACTCATATGGCATGCTCGATTAGAGCTCATTAGGAGGCAGGTCCTAGATGTCATAACAGATTAACTAAGAAAAAGTTCCACGGGATACCCAAACGGGAATTATTATACTGCAGCCATTAAGCTTTTCTCTCATTGTTCAACCCATCCCATCACATCCCATCCCCGCCCGTTCCCTGTAAGTCCTCTTAGCGCGCTCTAACAAAGTTCCGAATGAACGTCAGCCACTTGGCTAAACGACGTTAATTTCTCAATCTTGGAAAAAAAAACAAGGAATGAAATCGAAAAGGGGTTGCGGTTGCAGTCAGCCCATCTATCCATCCATCCAGCCATCCAGCAGGCACTTCAACTGGCTAGGATCTCATCTTAAGGTTTGTGGCCCTGTAATCGAAACGACCCACTTAAGAGTCGGAGTCGAGAGTTGATGAAATTTCTTTATAATTCTCTCCTTTTTTTCCTTAGTTTTTTTTTGCATATCAAAAGTTTTTTTTTCCTGGAGGAGGCCTTCTTAGGGGTTGGCCCTGAAGTGCTTTGGTTTCTTCTAATTTTTGTTGTCGCTCGTCTCGGAAATCGTCGCCGCCAAAGTGCCCACTCAATGCGACTTCCATCTCAATTTTGGGCTTTCGCGTTAGCAAGTAGTCCTGATTCAGCTGAATGCGATCCTGGTCCAGGTCCTGGCACAGGATCACTGCCTGAGTCCGGCGTGCCGAATCCCACGGTGTATGTTTACGACCACAAGCACAGTAGGTACAGCCTACTTCCACACTCTGACCCGTCCCTGTCCTTCCCCCTGCCATACTCTCTGCTCTCTGTGTATGTGTAATGTGAGAGGAATTAGCTGCCAAAATGTGTCAAAATCTTGCGGTCGCCTCGGGCATACATCTATAGGCGTGTGGGCGTGATTCGTTATGGTGTGGTTAAGGGCCGACTTGCTCGTATCAGCTATGGGTGTGGGCGTGGGCACATGTTGGCAACCTCAGGCAAATGAGGTCCAGTCAGTCACCTGATGTGTCGCCTGTCAAAAGCAGTTTGCCAACCCCTCCGTATGGACGTGAATTGAGTGTCAAATCTGTTGACAGCCTGCAATCTGGCCTTTATTTTCACGCCCATTTATGCCTAAATAAAGTATATACATAATAGTATATTTCACCCTATAAAAAGTCACAAAACGTTTTACTTTTTTAATCGCAATAAACAAGAAAAAAAGACTTTTCAGAACGAAATTGTTTCGAAAATCTTTAACTCAGTCAAAATTTAAAAAATTTTCAAAGGACATCAACTTTTAAAACCATTAAAATAATAAGCGATCGAATAAATCAAAGATCGATCAAAAAAACTAGACAAAATGATCGTTTTGACTGAATGTATTTGAAATATTCTCTCAAACGAATGAAAACTCGAGACAGTTAAAGAGAATTGATCTGCAATGTAAGACTAATCTATATTATCCAATAATCTGTATTATATTGGATTGATCAGTCCGTTAAGTCAATATATACTAGCTGTATGTATGTGTATAGAAATATACGAATCCTTCTTTCTGACCTCTTCTGCAAATGCTAAACGTAATAGTAAATTTGCTACGTTTTTTGCGAGGAATTTGCAAACTGATTTATTTTGGAGGCGAAAGGAAGAAGCGTTTCTCTTTTCCATTTTGCAGATAATTCAAAAAAGATTTAAAAAAGTGAGAAATTAAGGGAAAATTTGTGGGAAATCGTGTGCATGGCAAATGCTCTTAACTAGAATGACATGTGAAAATCATTGAGAAAAGCACCAAATCTGAACAGTAATCAAATGGACACGTACACACATAGTTCCAGATTGCCCGTGTGTGCATGTGTGTGTGTGTGTGTGTGTGTGTGTGTGTGGGAGTCTAGTTTTGGAAAAATCATGCAAAATATGGCTGCTAAAAATGTTTTAGAAAAGATCTGTGAAACTAAAATTGCTACGTGAGAAAATTGTTCGAAAACTTAATAGAGTTTTACGGAAATAAATGGCAGGTGCCAGGCGAATTTAATTTAACAATGCAAAGATAAAACATTTAAATTGTTAACCTCATTTTAGTACTGCATTTTTGTATGCCTTTCTTTTCATTATTGCTTATATATTTATTTATTTTTATAAATTGCAGTTGTTGCTGTAAATTGTCATTATCTTTGACTCATACAATATGATGATTGTTATTATCACATTTCTTGCATTGTTCATGTATTTAATTAAAAAAAAAAAAAACACCAACAAAAATGAAAATGAGAACAAACAAAATAATATAATAATAATAATAATAATGAAAAATGAAATGCGAATTGTATTGCCAGACCCTCCAGAAATGACAATTGGATGTATTGACAATGACAAGCGACAACAATCTGAACAATAGGGCCAAACGCGACTGAATTGGAATGGGTTACAAAGTAAGCGAACAGTAGGAGAAAGGTGACTTCTGGTAAAAGGATAACGGGTTTTATACGAATAGCTTGCCCACAATAATCATAGGTTTTTTACCTTGGCTTGTCCTCCTCTTAATAACTCACTTTCTCTCTCTCTCCCCTCTGGCTGCTGGACAAATTGAGTCCTTCTAGCACCTGACAGTTTTTTTTCAGTTAATTTTTTGTTTATTTCTTGTTGTTTTTTGTTATTATTCTCCCCTTGATAAGTAAACAAACTAAAATCATATCAAAAACGGAAACTATATCCTTTATCATTATATCATTTTATTTTTTTGTTGCTTGTGCAAAAAGCAAAAGTCTCGCTTCCTTTGCCTCCCTCTACCTGTCCCCCGCAATACCTTTGTGTGTGTAAGTGTGTGTTTGTGTGTGTCTATATGTCCTCGCTCTAAGTGAAATGTAGAATGGATAGAAAGGAAAAATGCTGGCTGAATAAAACTTTTTCCATTACACAACACATCAACAGTTTTTCTCATTTTTCAGTTTTTCCATTCTGTTTTTTTTTTTTTTTTCTCTTTTCCTTTTTCGGTGGGTAGACACAAAGGAAACGTTGAAAGCGCTGAAAGCTTTTTTAATGCCCTCGCATTTGGTTAAGGTATACGACATTTTTCAATATGAATGTAAATTTGAAATATGCTTCTACAATTTTCTTGGAAAATTTTTGCAAAATCGTCAAATAGAACAAATCTAAGACAATTTTATTTCCCAGACTTTGATTTCCGATACTTATTCTTTAAACCAACGACATCTAAACAGATTATCCAAAACAATATCCGTATACAAACGCTTCAGAAAGATAACTCTTCTTATAAAAATTGAATTAAAAACTTGACACAGTAATACACATATTGTGTTAAATAAAGAAAGATTATAAAAACAAAAACAAGAAAAAAGCATAAACAAAGGGAACTAGTTATGGGAAAATGCGATAAGGATTCTTTAAAGGATTTACTTTAGTTTTGATATAAATTAAATTTAATGATTGAGACTAGGGTTTAATAACGATAGTCTACGAAATGTACATATAATGAAATATACAAATGTTTCCAGACCTGTTTCGGTTTCCGACAATTCGAGCAAGAGCATAATAACGTCATCAAAGTGCCAAAAATGGCACTTTATTATTTTTGAACATTGTGCCATATAATAAAAGGCAACTAGGAGAGTCCTGATTGTACCTTTACATATGGATGTATATACACCCGCACTCCAGACACCCACACAAGCTTGTATGTATGTACATATATGCACACCAGTGAGCGGGCATATAGGTACACTCTACACACATACAGTGGGCAGGCATATAGGTACACTCTACATACATACATTAAATGTGGCCCTAGTCACCTTAGGAGTCTTTCCATCCTCTCACCCAATTCTTCGTGTGCTTTGTGCAAATGCTTTTGCTTCTTTCCACTTTTCTTCAACCAAATAAGTAAATAATTGCAGTAATATCCTTTTTGAGCGCTACAAAAAAAAGAAGAGAAAAGCAACAACAACGAGTAGGAGAAGATGAAAAAAAAACACAAGTAGAAAAATAGAGGAAAGGGCCAAAGAATGAAACGAAGAATGGGTATAGATAGTAGAGAATGGAAAGCGTGTTTCCATGTCCTTTTCAGAAAAACTAAAATGTGCTTTTCAGACACACACACTGGCTCAGATATTTAGATTGTATATACACACACACACATACATAGAGGCACCCACAATGGACGAAAAATTCACACCAAACAGCCATTGTGATTGGCCAGAGAATGCCAACAAATACACACAAACACACACGCATACACATAGGCATTCGCTCTCTTTCTCACAGTCGCTTTGGATCTCTCTTTCTTTTCATCTAACTCTCGTTCGCTCCTTCTCTCTTGCTCTTGCTTGTAGCATTGCGGAAGTGCAACTTTGCTCCGAAAACAATAACGGAAATTGTATGCGCTGTAGAGAAGAAGAAGAAGAAAAAGCAGCAGCAGCAGCAAAAGTAGTAGTAGTAGAAGAAGAAAAAGTAGAAGCAGCAGAGGAGACAGAAGTAGAGTAGAAACGAAAATCAATGCTTTCGGGCGGGCGCCCCAAATGAGGTCGCGAGGTAAGAAAAATGGGACCAACAAACACACGAAGCAAAGCCGAACAAAAATCTCTTTTCTCTCTATTGAACACACCCCTCAATGGGAAACAACTATAACCGATATAAAGGAGCCAATGGAACAAAGCCAAACAATAAGGCCAGAGAGAGAGCGAGAGCAAAATTCTCAAAAGCAGGTACACGAGCAACAGCAGCAGCAACAGCAACAGCAACAGCCGCAGCAACAGCAACAGTAAGGCAGCAAGCAGCGACAGCAAAAGTCATAGGCCATCTCGTTTTTTCCCATACGATTTACCTGAACGAGCGCAGGGTTGCTAGCCAAGAGAGCGAGAGAGCGTAAATGAAAAAAAAGAAAAAAACAAATACAAGCAACAAAACTGGATTTGACTGCAGTCGTGTCAGTCTCAATCATTGCGCAGACAAATCAGTCAGTGTGTAGCTGTTGAGCCGAACAGAACAGCCACCCAAGAGCGAAAAAAGCAAATCCAATAACGAAGAGAAAAGATACAAAACAAGACAACAACAGAGCAAATAACAATAGAAAACAGAGAATAAATACAAGCAATATACATTCCGTTTCGTTACATTGTGTATACGCAGAGTGTGAAACCGAAGATAAAGCGAAGAGTAGGAAAAGAAAGCAAACAAACACAACAACAATAATAAAAAAAAATTTAATCAAACTATCGTATATCGAACGACCGTCAAAGTGATATAAATTCGGAATAATGGCCACTTTATCGACACATCCCAACTATGGTTTCCATTTGGGCGCCGCCGCTGCTGCCGCCAGCCAGGGACTCGAATTGCCCTCGCCCGGCGACTATGCCCCACAGAGCTTGGGCGTCAATGCTCAACTAAGCCCCAGCCTGGGCATGGATATGGATATTAAACGTGTACTCCACTACTCTCAGAGTCTGGCTGCCATGGGCGGCTCACCGCCGAATGTCAGTGGCGGAAATACATCATCGAACATTGGCAGCTCATCGGCTGGCATGGGACACCATCCTCATCATCCTGCACACCATCACATGAGTGCAGCTGCCGCCCATCATCATATGCATCAGCAGACACTCTCACCCAACAGTTCGATCGGATCGGCCGGTAGTCTCGGCAGCCAGAGCAGTCTGGGCAGTTCGGGCATGGGTGGAGGCGGCGGCGGTGGCAGCAGCATGAGTGCTGCCATGCAGAGCAACTCATCGTTGCCATCGTCGAGCATGCACAGTCTAGCCACATCTCCGGGACAGGAGGGACACATCAAGCGTCCAATGAATGCGTTTATGGTATGGTCACGTCTACAGCGCCGACAGATTGCCAAGGATAATCCCAAAATGCACAATTCCGAGATCTCCAAGCGGCTGGGAGCTGAATGGAAACTATTGGCAGAATCGGAGAAACGACCCTTTATCGATGAGGCGAAACGTTTGCGTGCCCTACATATGAAGGAGCATCCGGATTACAAATATCGTCCACGTCGCAAGCCAAAGAACCCATTGGCCGCTGGACCTGGACAGGGTGGTCTTCAACTCCAAGGCAATGTGGGTCAACAGAAGCTGGGTGCTGGTGCCGGAGCCGGTGCTGGTGGTGCCTACAACCCCTTCCATCAATTGCCACCATATTTCGCGCCATCACATCATCTGGAGCAAGCATATCCAGTGCCATATTTCGGTGGCTTCGATCCCTTGGCCCTCTCTAAGCTGCATCAATCACAGGCATCAATGGCGGCTGCGGCAGCCAACAATCAGAGCCAACAGTCGGCCGCCAGTGGCCAATTGCCGCCAACTAGCCTGAGCAGTTTCTATTCGGGCATCTATTCGGGCATCTCTGCCCCCTCACTGTATGCCGCCCATTCCGCCAATGCCGCCGCCGCTGGATTGTATACCTCATCGTCGACATCATCACCGGGCTCCTCACCGGGCACCATCACACCCAATGGCATGGATGGCTCTATGGATCAAGCCCTGAGGCGGCCTGTTCCCGTCCTGTATTAGGGGCATACGAGAACGGGACGGGGCGGTGGTGAATGGGCAGCGGGGCCCAGAGTAGAGTACAATTGTTGACGCATTCCCAAAGTGATCCACTGGTTTTAAATCTTCAAAAGCTCTAAGTAAGCTAAATATCTCTCTCTCACACATAAACACAATCTATCTCTATTCCTTCCTCCCAATCCTATCCAAAACTGTATTTCTAGTACAACAAAACTAAGAAAAAAACAAAAAAAAAAACGACAAAAAAAAAACAAGAACCATGAGAAAAAGAGAAAAAATGATAAGAAAAAACCAAGAAGCATTCCTAGCCAATAATATGTAAACATTAATCAATAATTTATTTGTCGCTAAAGCAAACAAACAACCAACAAAAATACAAATTATAGATGTAATCATTTTTTTTTTTTTTTTTTTTTTTAATTAGTTTTAAGTGTCGCGTGAGTGTCGTGTGCGTATACCCCCCACCCCACTCTTGTTGCTTTTTGTTTTTTTTTTTATCCTCCAGCACAAATTGTAAATACCAAACCAATTCGTTAGGCGTTAAGAAGTCAATCGAATACCGATTGACACAACCACAAAAAACCTTCCTTCCTATCCCTGAAACTCCCATAAATAAATATACCTAAATATATATATATGAAAAATATACATATAAATGTATTATTGTATTATTAATTGTATTACCAAGTTAAGGCAAAGAATTAAAACACACACACAAACAAAGAAAAACCAACCAACAAAAAAAAACATACAAAATATTTGAAAACAAAAACAACAACAAAACAAATGAAAACTATTATTAAATGAAACAAAAACCAAAAATACACAAAACTCTATTTACTTATCTTTTTGGGGGTCACTAGGAATTTCTGGGAATTCTACTTCTGTTTAAGGCCTGTGAAAACGTCAATTGAAAGCCAAATGGAAAAACCAATATAGAGAAGAGAAAGAGTCATTGTAAATTGTTATTTTATGGTAATCCATTTCACTAACTATAAGTATAATCGAGTTTGATTGCCTACAAAGTTAATTGTTATTGAAGATTGCATATATGCTTTTTTTTTAATCAGATTTTAGCTTTAAATGATATATACTTATATTATCTTGTAGAAAAACATTCAGTTTGTGTTTTATACAAATACATTCCATCTTTATTAGGGCTCTGTAGGAATCTTTTGTTCCTCAAGTTGCTTCAGAAAAAATATCAACTTCAGTTCTTAACGTATGACTTTATAGGAATAAATATACAAAAATATGGTGACAAACCTGAGAAACCGAAGTACAGTAAATCGTTTCAATTTGAAATTTTAAAACAATTTCAAGTAAAGTTTATTTTAAACGTTTGACTAGTTTTTCAAAAATTGGGACACACTTAAATCTCTGCTTTTATTTTTCATCAATATTCTCCCAATATGAATATACCTTAATTCAATTTAATTCAATTTGATAATTTTTGTGTATAATGTGATTGTTAGTCAATGTGAAATCGAATTAAGTTGTGTTTTTCTATGATTATATATGTAGTCAAGAAATTCTATAATCCATTTGAATATTCATAAAGCAAAGTTCTTTTCCAATTTCAGCTCCTCCTCCATCAGTTTGTTTTTTTCGGAGGTGACTCATTATGCATTCATTCAAAACGATGATGATCAACTCATCCTAATGCGAACGACTTTTCACCTCTTTTTTGTTTCTTTACTAAAGTTTGTCATATATACAAATCGATATCTATGTAAGAATATATGTACATACATATGTACATATATGAAGGTGTTTGTATATTTCTATACCATTTGGTTTTGCTCATTTATCCACCCTGCTGTGTGTGTTTGAAAAACTTTAATTTGATTTGCACACAAAAAATTTTGTTTCGAGGCGTTATACAACTATTTGGCGTTTTGTATTAATTTCTATTGATTAATGCGCTGTTTATTTTGCGGCAACAACAAGAACAATGACCATAACAACAACAACAACTCAAAGGTTGAGGCGATCATCGCGATGTGGTGGAAAAGATGGGGTATATCTATGTATGGGGGCTCTCCCATTGTCTATGAGCGCAACGGGGGCCGGACCATTGAAATATTATACGGCAACAACAGCAACAGCAACCGAGATCCCTTGACGAAGAAATCAACAAGAGATATAAGTATATATGTATGTATTTATTTATGTATATGTAGTTTTCGATCGCTTGTAATAATAATAAGAATAATTGCGGTCATTAATAAATCCACTTGCATTGTCTTCCTCTCAATCGATCGATTGCCGTTTCTATTCGGTTTCTTTTTCTATTCTTTGCCCTCTTCATCTCTGTTTCTCTCTCTGGTCTGTCGTTCTCTATCTATGTATCGCTCCCTCTGTGTATGTCAAATGTGTTAAAACATCAAATATTGATTATTGTTGTTATTATGGGGTATTGTTGTTGGCTTTGTTGTTGCTGTTGCTGTTTCTGTTTTGTCGTGTTTCTCCATTCGAAATAAATTTCACAAATATTTACTTTGCATTGACGTGATATTGAATAATTATGTAAAGATTGGGTTTTAACTGCGATGTTGAGTTCAATTCGTGCTCAATCCAAAGGCTAATGAATAATAATGATATATATATTTGTATATATATCTAAAGCAAAATATTTGGTTATATCAGGTAAGATCCTTTATATAGGAACTATATTACATATATTTAGATCTAGATTATTTAGTTGTTAACCAACATAAAACCTCTACTTCCTCACTTAGTTAAAGGGTAATCCTTCTCAGATCACTCTATGTAAAGGGGATTTATCTCACAGAGATGCAGATCAGATTTTATAGATCATCCCACCTAGATCAAATTGTTGTTTTCACAGAGCTTCTATGGACAACAATCCATTGATCGACTGTTAAAGTACCAAACTAAACAACAACAACAACGAACAATAACTTTTTAGACAATGTCTACATATTCTCAATCATTTCTGTTTTTTTAATTGCCGGTAATTTGGTAGAAAAAAGGACATATTTATGGCACAACATAAATGATTTCTCTCTCTTCTAGAAAATGGATAGAGGTTAGCAGAGTAGCAACTTCTGCCTTTACGCATATTCCGCCTTGTACTTTCGGTCGGTCGGTCAGTTGGTAGGTCGGTGAGATATTGCATGAACGCCTTCATATGTCGACACATCCTCTTGTTTGGCCTACCTCCCTTTCCTATGCATCCTCCCTACATCCCACTGTCAATGCATTGAACTGAGCTGCTGCCCACGCCTGCTCTTCACCTTTTTTCGTTATGTGTGTACAAAAATAATTTTGTGAAACAAAGACTAACGAACAAAACACAGAATCGCTGCCATAATATACTTTTTTACGACTTTATTGGCGGATTAGCGTCCCGCCGGAAAGCAAAAGGAGTGTGCAATGCCAATTTATGTGTGTTTATGGCATCTCTATGTGTTTCTGTGTGTGTGCGAGGAGTTCTCTTTTTTACCTGCCCACCGACGGCAATTGCCCGAGACCCCGACCCGGATTAACCACAGACATTTGTCGTTGTCGTCGTTGAATTTCGCCGTTTTTCCAAAACTGTTTTTGTTTGTTGCATTTTTTTAAGAGAAACACTAATCCGCCGGATTAGCGGACGACGGATTAGCATAACGGTGATACAATTCGCTGGGATGACGACCAAAAATAAATTTATTGCAGCAACAAGGCGAGGTCAATCGTTATTGTTTTTACATGGAAGGTTAGGTTTGTTGGCTGGTTAGTTTTGGTCAGAGCCGATCATAAAAATGCAGTGCCCCGAGACCGGTAGCATATGCCAGACTGAAACCCGTAAAAAAAAATTAGAAAAGGGGTCAAGAAGGAACACCAACACGCCGAAGCGACACCCCCGTTGACAATATGGCGGGCAATGACTGTCGAGAATGCCATTGTTTCTCCTTCTTTCTGTTGATGTCTATCGTCTGTCTGTCAGTCGTGTTCTCCAAGTCTTAGACCTAGTTGTTTTCCCCATACATATGTACATATATAGGAAGGGCAACATTAGTTTCTTTGAATGGTAGAAAACAAAGTTCCTACAACTATATGGAGGAATCTTCTGATCAGCATAAAGAGCAAAGTTTTAGAAAGCAAAACTTTCTTTTCAATTCAAGGGTATACAAAAGTTCGGTATAACCAAAGTTAAAGCAAAGTTTTTCGCAGCCTAATTTGTGGGTGGTGGCTTTTTTGTTGGAAAACTGTTTCACATTTTGTAATTCGAAATGCAGGGTGGTTAATACAAACTCGCAAACACTATACAACAAGCTGAAGGTAAATTAAGTACATTTAGGAAATGGAAAATTTTGAATTTCAATTATGTCTATGGAGAAAAGCAATTTTTTTTCTTTAAGCCGACTCTGCTGAAAGTTAAGAAAGGTGTTGAAAATTTATAAGAAATGCAATACACTGTGATAAATTCTCACCAGTTGCCTGAATCAATCATCTGAAAAAACTCTACACCTCCTTTTTTTGATATCTTTACTTCATTCTTGATCTTGAGAATTTTGTCTCAGAATGTGAGGATCGCTGATCAATCAATTGAGTATAATCCCTTTTCTCTCTCTTTGGTAACAATTGTTATGTTGGACACTGTGGTTTATATCTTCCCTCATCTACCCCATTCCCTGGCGTCTGGACGTGAAGCATATTGTCGAGGGTGGCGCGTGGTTGACAAGTAGCAAAGCGTGGCGGCTTTTTAAGTGCTAGTTTGACATTTTTTTCTTCTCCTTTTCGGTTTTGTGTGTGTGTCTGTGTGTGTGTACGTATGTTGCTGTTATCGTTGCCAGGCAAAACCCCCAGCAAGCCAACAAGCACGCAGGCAAACCAACCAACCAGACCGTCAATAAGTCGCAGCTAACAATTAATTAAAAGCCTCCACCACAAACACAGACGCACTTAGGCAAATGAGCAGCAACGTTAACCCACGAGGCGTATGAGCGATGCCAACTGGGACATAATTTGTCAAGGCGCGTCAAAGCAACAAAATGCAACAGCAGCAGCCTCAGCCGCAGCAACCACAGCAGCGGCAGGAAAGTGCAGCCAGTAAAAGGATAACTGCGAGGAGCAGCTCTCTCAAGTGTTGTCAACAACGTCATTAACATGGCACGAAACTGGCAAATGGAAATTAAATGATGATAAATTTGCAAAACTCAACTCCGACAACTGATTTGCGCGCCAGCAGCAGCAACAGTCGAAGGACTCATGCAGGAGCAAAAGGAGGTGGATGAGGAGGAGGAGGAGCAATGGAAACATTTGCATAATAAGCAAGCGGAAACTGTTGAGGCGCTCATTCAGTTGTATAAAATTTGATTAGGTGCGAGACATTTGTCAAAAAAAAAAAAAGAAAACGAAGGAAAAGAAGAGACACACACAGGCAGAGAAACTCTGTGGCCACCAAATGCGGCAAACTAGGCCCAACCCCTCGACCGAGGACAACTTTAATGACGACCACGACGATTGATGAGCTTGGACGCTTGTCGAGTGCCAAAACACTTACGCCCGATTGATGAGGATTCCATTTTCAGAACAGGAAAAAAGCAAAGAGTTGAAACGTTTTTTTCTTCTATAGAAAGAAAATGAAAACCTGTTATGGTTCTCATAAAGTTGTTTCATGAAACAGATTCTCTTTAAATGGCAAATGTGTTTTAAAGTAATGATTTACGAAATTGTAAATGTAACATACTTATAAAATAAAAAACGATATCTGGAGATATTATAGTAATACTTGAAATGATGATACTTAGTTTAATAAAATGCTCTTACGATTCCCCCGTTTAAGCAGTTTTTGAATTTGAAACCATTAGCCAAATTAAACATGCATGGGTGACCCCGACGAAGACTGTTGCAGAATTATTCTAATAATTTCCTCATAAGCTATTCAAATAAAAAATCATTTGTCATAATCAAAGGCCATTAAAAACCAAAAAAAAAAAAAAAAAAAAAACTAAACACAAAGGCAAAAGTGACAAATTTTTAACAAATTAATAAAAAAAATTTAAAAAAAAAATGACTCTAACGAAGAGAAGGAACACCCGCAACATGGCTGATGAGCAACGGAGTTGGAGTAGCATTTTGGCAGCATCACAAATCACATACAGACAATAAAAAATATAAAATAAAAACAACTTTGGGGGTAATCAAGAGCAGGGAACAGGGAGTGGGCTTAGCTGGGCCATGATGAGGGGGAGGGGTGGAGAAGTATATGTATGTATATATCTATAGATGAGTGCCTCGCAACACGCTAATAAAACACAAATTGACGATAAAATTATTACAAATTTATGCAAATATTTGCAGCCAGTCAGCCAGCCAGAGCAACGTCTAGAGATTCGCCGCTGTTGCTGCTGCTGCCACCCTAACCCGGCAAATTAATGGGCAAACACTTGAGTTTTTGGATGAAATATAAAAAGGGGAAGGAGAGATGACTACGGGTCACATGGGCTATCACTTGGGTTGTTTGCTGTTTGCTGGTGGTGGTTTTAAGTTGGCTCATGATTCGGGCAATAATTTATACGCCAATGCGCACGCGGATGTGAAATGTCCTGCTGCGCGTAAACAGGAAACAAATTACGCTCGAGAGCAGTTATGAAATTCCATAAAGACTTTGTCCTGGTCGTCGTCGTCGTCATTGTCATTTCGCTGGACAGAAACAATAATGCATTAGGCAGCCGCAAGGATGAGAGAATACATACACACAAAACGCAGACAACACACAGTCAAATATGAATGGACCGACCCCGCCCGCCTTTGGGTGCTACGGCTTAGCGGCAGGCGATCTGCCGAATTCGTTCCCTTTACTAACTCTAATGCCATGGGCACGTGGAACTCCATCAGTCAATGGACTAGAGCGAGCGTGAACGGAAGTTTCGCAAAAGAAATCCTTTTCGTCATCCATTGTCATGTGAACGCTGGACACCCGCAAAGAGCTTTAGAAATGGCTACCAAACATCCAGGGGTGTACGATATGTACATATTTACATACAATTTGCAACTTTTTATAAAGTAAAAATCGACAGGGAATCAATAATACGTTTATCGCTTGAACTTCCACAGCGATTAAACACAGCTAGTCGAAGAGCCTAGGATAATTTTTCTCTTCATCTTTAGAAGTCCACATTGGATCATTAGTACATTGCATTTTCCATTTCCAATGATGTTTGGACCCACTCCAATTCTCTTCATCCACATTTTCATTTATTCATTTGGCTGCCCATCCCAGAAAAGCCCACATTGAATGGCCAATGCTCCAAAGCGGAGAAATGAAATTGGGTCGATTTGGCCAACCCTTCATTTTTTTATGGTTCTTTACATAATTATTGGAACGTAACATTTGTCACACATGCCGCCTAAAAAAAAGGAGAGAGAGATAGGCCCGCGGGCGAAAGTGTTGACCAGTCTCAAAGAGTACTCTCTCCATCCGTTGCCCCACCTGTCCCCTATTTCTTAGCACAAATCTGTGAGCCCAGCCCAAGCCAATGTAACGTGTTTTCGTTGTTGTTATTGTTGTTATCATTTGGCAACCCAACCCTAGAGTTGGTTTGAAAAAAAAAACAGCAAAAATTGCGTGCCCAACTGCAACTAGCGAAATTTTCATTGTCTATTTTGGGATTTTGTAATTTGTTATGACAAAATGCAATTAATTGCATTGATTTTGTTTAAGAGATTAACGCTAATTACAAGGTACAAGTTGAATTATTTTGTTTTCCCCTGAAACAAAAAAACGCAGAACTAAACTGTTGACCAAATGAATGGAATGGAATTCAAATGAATGAAGTATTATGATGTTGGTTTTTTTGTTTTTTTCTCGGTCAGCCATCAGGCAATGGGCAACGTCATCGTCATCCTCATCAGTTGTTGTTATTACTTCATTAAAACCGCATTAATACCGCTCTTCACTTGCTGTTCGATTTGTTTAAATCAATAATAACAACAACAAAAACAACAACAACATTCATTGTAAGTTAAGCTTTTTTCTTCTTGTTGTTTTTGACTTTGGCTTTGGTCAGCCGAAGCCAAACAGAATTGAACCGATCCCATACCAACTTCCATTTCATACTATATCACAGCCAGTACAGAGAGACCCATTCCGTTCCGAGCGCCTCTACTCCACACCCCTTTCCCCTACCATCCGTTCGAGTTCGAGGCACTCGCACACAATGCCGATAAATTAGAAAATAATGCGCACCCATTGTCCTATTGCTTTGTTTCATTTAAGCGCTTTTGTTATTTCGAATTTTTGTTTGGGGCCATTTGGCCTCTGTGTTTGGCTCTTCTCTTCTCACCGAACCTCACCTCTCTGACCCTCCTCACCCTCACCCTCAGCTTTAATCCACAAGCTCCTCTAGATTTGGTCAAACTCTATGTGACTGGTGGGAAAAATGATGCTCCATAGAAATCGAATGAAATATATGTACATAAGAACGTAACCAGAGGGCCGGGGCTAACTTCGACCGCGTCAAAGTTTGTATACCCTTGCAATTTTTTTGGTAACTGTTTCCTACCTATAGCCATCAAGGTCGAAAAACGTTTTATCTAAAAAGGCAAAACAACAGCCTACAATCTTAGCATAGAAAATAACGAAGTTATGGATCAAAGTCATTGTATTCCACCGATCGTTCCTACGGGAGCTATATGATAAAGTCACCCGATGTTTATATTATATTAAACTAACAAATGTTTAATTTGAAAACAATCGTGTCCTTTGTTACTTTACAAAGTTATTAACGAAAGTCACTGTTTTCGACCGATCGTTCCTATGGGAGCTATATGATATAATCACCCGATTTTGATTAAATTTGGAACAGTTGTTTATAGGTGTAATAAACTCACCAAATTTCACGACATTAACCCAGAAAATACCAAAGTTATTGAGCAGTCACTGTTCGTGACTTTGCCTTTTGTATGGGAGCTATAGTGGTCCGATCCGGCTGAATCCGAGATAAATTAATATACCCTTTTTGCAAGGGTTTAAAAAGATTTGTATTCAAAGCAAGTAATGAATAAGAAATATGTAGAGGGGTATTAGGGGGAAGGGTGGACGGGTTTAGGCACGTGTAAAGCACCTTCCAGCTTAGCTACTCCAAGGGGATTAATTGAATTAAATTGAATCTTTGACAACAATACCCAGAACTCTTTCTCTAGAATTAGACAAGCCTTTTATTACACCAAAATGCTGACTAAAAAGGCAATAGACAATTATAGGATAATGAAATAATGAAATGATTCCATAGACTTCTTTATATGGTCAAATCTGTAGGTAATCGAACAGACCTAATCAAAGAATTTTGGTTATTTCTAACATGGTGAAGTTCTTTTATTTTAATCATATTAAATATATCAGATACTAATAAGGAGGATTATAATCAGCTTCGCTTACTATAAATCTTTAGCTGAATGTCTCTACATTGTGGAATTTCACAACTTTATCACATTAAAGATAGATTTAAACACATGTACTAAAAATATAAACTGGCATCAACATTTTCTATTGGATTAACCTCTTAATTCTGTAATTTTTGTTCAAATTTATCTATTTCCATAGAGTATCAGAACCTTTTTTCTCTATATATTTATTGTTATTAATATTTTTTTGTATCTCGTTTGGTGTGATATCTTTTGGGCCCTACTCTTGATTTTGTTGAATGAAGCTGATTACTTAAATTTTGCTTTGTCTCTCGATTCGTCAAGGTGTTGATGAGGGGAGTTATGATGCTTGTTGCTGTTGTTATTGCTGTTGTTCGTTTTCATCTTTTGGCCTTTGGGTATTTGGTTTCTGTCTTCTGCAGAATCGCGCTTGGCAAATGGTTAATGACAAAATGTTATTAAATATTATTTGTGGGGCTAACAATAGATGAACAATAAGGTATGTGAACCGTTCCTGCGGGTCTTTTGAGTCATAGTTACAGTTATAATCCTAAGCTATTGCCAGTTACAATAAACAACAAACAACAAACAGCTGTGTGTGTGTCTATGGCGTTTAACCCATTCAAAGAGATCAAAACCTGAGCTCAGTTCAGTTATCAATAAAATAAAATAAAAAAAAACATGGGTAGAAGATGAAAACTATTTCTATTTCTACTATTTTGCTTTCTTTTTCTTGGCTTTCTTTTGGTTTGTCGCATCGGGAGTAGCAGCAGCTGCTGGCGCTCTATGACCGTTGTCAGATTTTGCACATCGTTGAGACGAGAAAGAGGCACACAGAGAAGGGGAAAGAGAGACGTAGATCTCCCCCGAGTTGCATGCCGCTGATGGCTTGCCTCAGCTGCTGCCTCCCCGTCCCTTTTAACCCGTACCCGGAGTTCTTTGTTTTTTGTTTGGCCAGTTAAGCAGTTTAGAGCCTGCATTTCCGTTTTGTTGCCAAAAAAAAAAAAAACAGAAGAGAATAAACAAGACGAGACTAGGGCAGGGGAGGATATGTAATTGTAACGTAATCGTAATCCCTAGCCCTGGCCATAGCAGTAAATATGTTGTAGATAAGTAAGTACTCCTCATGTTATATAACAAGGAGTTAATTATGTCGTAATTTTCGAAAAGGGTGCCCCCTTCTGTTAGCGGATTGGGCCACATATTGGCAACAATAAGCCGCAGTCTCTCAGTTTGTATTTCGGTTTCTGCTTCTGTTTCTGTGTTTACCCTGTGGCAGTTGTTTTGGCTGCAGCACACGTCATTCAATTGTAAGACAGAGAGCCAGCCCATTTGGTTGAGGGTGATAAATACGTTCTAAAGTTTTTGTTCTGTTCAATATTAAAAGTTGTCCAATTTTTGATTGGACGTATTACGACTATGGACTTATGAATATTGCCTCCAACTTAATTAGGTCCAGCATCAGCAGACTAAAAAAAACTACCATAGTAACCCAAGAGGATTTTCTCCTTACAATTTGTTACTCACTTTTATTTTTCTTTGTTTACCTGTCAAAACTTGATGCACATTTTTACTTACTGAAAAAAAAAAAAAAAAAAAAAAAAACAGAGGGGGCTTACTTCGACCGCGCCGAAGTTTGTATACCCTTGCAAGATGTTTGGTATTCTTTCCTCACTTATAGCCGTCAAAGTGGAAAAACGTTTTATCTAAAAAGAGTAATGTTTTGCGAAAGAACGGGCCACAATAGAACATAGAAAAAAAGGAAGTTATTGGTCAAAGTCACTGTTTTCCACCGATCATTCGTAGAGGAGCTATGTATATGATATAGTCGCCCAATCTTTATCAAATTCGGCACAGTCATTAACATATATATTAAACACAAATGTTTATTTTGAAAGCAATCGCGTCAAAAGTAACGAAGTTATTGACACAAGTCACTGTTTTCGACCGATCGTGCCTATGGGAGCTATCTGATATAGTCACCCGATCTTGATCAAATTTGGCACAGTCGTTAATAGGTAATAGACTCACCAATATTAAATTTCACGACAATAGCTTCGAAAATAACGAAGTTAATGAGTCACTGTTCGTGACTTTGCCGTCACTGTTCGTGACTTTGTGGGAGCTATATGATATAGTGGTCCGATCCTGAATCCGAGATATACAACACCTGCAGTATATACAAGCCTACGTGCAAAATTTCAGCCCTGTAGCTCTTACGTTCTAGGAGGTGTTCGCGTTGATCCAGACGGACGGACGGACATGGCTATTTGAACTCGTCTTGTCGTGCTGATCAAGAATATATATACTTTATATGGTCGGAGATGCTATGTGCGATGCACACTTCTGACCAAAATTAATACATATACCCTTTTTGCAAGGGTGTAAAAAATCCGGCATAAATATCCTTTTTGCATGCCTTTTTGTCAATCGAAGCCATTTCAAAGCTGTCAGCAGGAATGTGGAGCAGTTGCTGCTCCTTTCAATATCGTGAATTGCTCCTCTATATACCCCCTTTTCTGTTTTTTTTTTTTTTGTGAAAATTTTGAGTTCTTTTTTGCGTTTGGACCGTAGTGCGTGTGACACATTTTCGGTTGTCCTGGACGAAATACACACACATACAAGAAAAAAAAAGAAAAACGTGTAAAAGTTTCCATGTCAATGTTGTCACTGGTTGTTCAGTTTTGCGGCAAAAAAAAAATCTAGGTGTAACCTGAGTGAGGTTGTTGATTGTGAGTTCGTTGGGTGGAGGAGTAGAGGAGATGGGGAAAACGGTGAACAAACTCGCATGTTTTGTCTAATAAATTCCGAAACACTACACTTCCGTCACATCATAAATCACAGGAATGCCCCCGGCCACCCTTCCCATTGCCATAGACAGGGTAGCCCTGCCCTACCCTACTCTACTTACCCAACTCCCGATCACTATTTACTCTATCTCTTTCGCTCTACCCTCATGTTGAACAATGAATTAACGTAATTATGTTCGCATGTGTGTTCACATATCACACAGAAAACTGACTACAGAACTATTTTTCGTATAAAAATAATAATAATAATAAATTTGCAATGCTATCGATCCGTAAACAAAAACAAAAAGCCAAAATAACTTTTAAGAGGGAGAGAGAGAGAACAATCTAAACAAAACAATGGACAAATGAAAATGAAACGTAACGAAACAAACACAAAAACACCTTTTTTTCTTTTCTTTTTTTTTTTTTGACTGGACCCTGGACAAACATATACAATACATACAACCGATACAGGGGCAAATAAACATAATGAACCTTAATGATTATTGGAGAGAAAGGTGGTGCTGGTGGTGATGGAGGGAGGAAGGCAGGGATGGATGGATGGATGGTTCGGTTCGGTTCGATCGATGGTCGATCGTTTGTTAAATAGACATACATAGGTATATACTTATATAAAGTTACACTCGTGCTAAACAACAAAATCAATCGAGTGTTAAGCGGGCCAAAAGCAGCATCAACATTACCAACTATTATAAGTTATAAGTCGACAGCGATCTACCCTCTCCAAATTCATTTTGTTTCTTAATAAATCTAATTCTCTCACAATTCTTTTAACCCGATTTTAGCTTGACCCTATCCAACCAAATTTCAATTGGGGCAAAATACTAATATACTCCATTGAACCTTTTTATACCCTTGCAAAAAGGGTATATTAATTTTGGTCAGAAGTGTGCAACCCGTAGAAGGAAACATTTCCGACCATATAAAGTATATATATCATTGATCAGCACGACGAGACGAGTTCAAATAGCCATGTCCGTCCGCCCGTCCGTTATCCAGATCGGGTGACTATATCATATAGCTCCCATAGGAACGATCGGTCGAAAACAGTGACTTTTGTCAATAACTCGATGCCGCGATTGCTCTCAAATTAAACATTTAATACTTTAATATATCTGTTAATGACTATGCCGAAAACAGTGACTTTGATTTACATATAACTTCGTTATTTCCTATGCTAAGATTGTAGGCCATTCTTTCGCATACATTAGCCTTTTTAAATAAAACGTTTTTCAACTTTGACGGCTATAAATGAGGAAAGAGTACCAAACAAATTGCTAGGGTATACAAACTTCGGCGTGGTCGAAGTTAGCCCCGGCCCTCTGGTTTTTGTTTAAAAGGGTAGCATTTGGTTACTGACGTCTCAGGCCTATGAATTAAATAGCCAAACACAAATGGCCAATACAAACAGTTAGTAGGCAACTGCAACTGCAACTGAACTTGCTCTTGTTGTTATTCTTCATTTGCATACGAGATAGAGAATGGAGGAGTGACTTCAGCTGGAGCTGGAGATGATATAGATGATGAGCCAAAGATCCAGTTAACGCTGCCACAGCTGATTAGAGGCCGTTCGATCAAGTCGAGCCAAGGCAAAGCAAGACGAGTTAGTGCTCTGTTTGCCATCGTTTAGTGACATGCAGTCAAAGCAAATAGTGTCGACGACTTCCTACACCTCCTTCCCTCCTTTGGAGAGACACACACAGTAGTTGGCCATTGTCGTTTGGCGTTGACTTTGACTGCCTCTTGGACTGCAACGTTTAGCCTCTTGTTAATTGATTGTTCACATTCAATTGTTGTTCTTTTTTTTGGGCTTGTATTGCATATTAACTGGAATTTTTCGCTTCGTTTTGTTTGAGAGACATTTTTTTAATTAACAGCAAGGATTCTTGTCAATTGATTTTGTCGCGACAATGTTTAAATTGTCTGAAGCTAATGTACATAAGTTGTATGTAAGCAGCAGAAAGGAATATTTCCTGGTAATCACATGCATCACCGCCAAATGAGTGGACCGCAATAGTCTCCATCTCCTTTTACTCCACATTATACGTGAAATGTTTCTGTTAAGCAATTAGATAAATACCCCTCACCTCCAGCATTAATTTGTATTGTTAAGACAATTGAGAGATTTATTCAGCTATAGCCAGTTTTTAGCTATTTTTATACCATACACCCATAGGGTGAAATGGTATATTAAAGCCGCCAAAATGTATGTAACAGGCAGAAGGAAGCTTTTCCGACGTTGATCAGTATCAACAGCCGAGTCGATATAGCCATGTCCGTCTGTCCGTCCGTATGAACGCCTAGACATATAACAGATAGAGCCACCAAATTTGGTATGTAGGCTCATGTAGTATGTAGAGTGATCGAGTTTGTTTTAAATTTTTGCCACGCCCCTTTCCGCCCCCGCAATTCAAAAAAACGTTTATCTCAAAAACTATTATAGCTAGAGACACCATATTTGGTATGTATATTTGCTTAGTAAATGCGCACATTTTGTATGTATAAAGATTTTGCCACGCCCCTTTCCGCCCCCGAAATTTGAAAAACTCGATTATCTCCCGTAATTTTAAAACTTGTGGAATCAAATTTGGCACACTTAAATTTGATACTAATACCCAGCAAGATACCAAGATATCAAAATCGGAAGAAAAATATCCGAGTTATGCATATAAACGTTTTCCATAAGGCCGGAGTTGTCCGTTGGCTGGTGGGGGCGCAAGCGTGCTCATAGGCATAAGTGAGCGAGATACTAAGATATGCTTGTAAAAAGCATGTGAACAGAATTTTTTTAAAATAGGCAAATGCATTTGTTATTACAAATTTAAAATATTTGTTTTGCTGGTGTATGGTATACCTAAGTCGGCGAGACGACTTACTTACTTCATTATTTTTGGAATGTGCAGCAACACTTTATTGCTATTACTTTAACATGACATGTTTTCAACGGTAAAACTTTGGTTAGTAGCATTACATGATCAGATGTTCAGTTAGAATGCTCCAAGACAGGGTTTAAGAGAAAGAAAAACTCTTATGTAACGCTATGTGGCTAGTCAAAGGTTTAAAATTCCTTAATCATTCTCTTGGTAGTCTTCAAATATATAATTCCATTTCATTTGTTTTTGATCGAGCGCAAATATGTTATGATAAAAAGGTTGCTGCTTACATTTTCGGCTTTTCCAAAACTAGTTCAAAGTGCTTGTGACTCCGTTTTTGCCCAGTTATTGTTTTGTTTTTGGTATTACGCAATGGAGCGGGTAAACACAGAAATGGAAACAAAAAAAAATAAAAATAAAAATAAAATGTGAAACTGCGTCACTTGGCGCACTAAATGGCGATTGCACAGGTGTGTCTATGGGTACACGACGACGACGAAAAGTCGTTGTCACTCAGCTCATACTATGAGGAGGAGAGAAAGAGAGAGTGTAGCTAGCTAGGTAAACATATATGTATATTATATAGGTAAGCAATTTTTTTTTTTAAATTTATTTTTTTGTGCTGTTGTTGTCAAATAAACAATTGAAAGAAAACACAATTAAATCGAAACAATTGCCATAATGGGACACACTGGGTGAAGAGACAAAGTGGGAGGGGGGAGGGAAAAAGAGAGACAGATAGAGAGAGAGAGAGCGCGCCTCACAAAACAAGTTGCCATTGTATCTACTTATGATCTCTGTTTGTTTGCCATCCATCTATCTGTATCGATCTATCTTGTATTTTTTGTTTTTGTTCTTTCCTCATTCAGTTTTTTGAATTTTTATACCATACACCCGTAGGGTGAAATGGTATATTAAAGCCGCCAAAATGTATGTAGCAGGCAGAAGGAAGCTTTTCCGACCCCATAAAGTATATATATTCTTGATCAGTATCAACAGCCGAGTCGATATAGCCATGTCCGTCTGTCCGTCCGTCCGTCCGTATGAACGCCTAGATCTCAGAGGCTATACGAGATAGAGCCACCAAATTTGGTATGTAGGCTTATGTAGTATGAAAAGTGATCAAGTTTATTTCAAATTTTTGCCGCGCCCCATTCCGCCCCCGCAATTTAAAAAAAGTTTATCTCAAAAACTATTATAGGTAGAGACACCATATTTGGTATGTATATTTGCTTAGTAAATGCGCATATTTATAATGTATAAAGATTTTGCAACGCCCCTTTCCGCCCCCGAAATTTGAAAAACTCGATTATCTCCCGTAATTTTCTACCTTGTGCAATCAAATTTGGCACACTTAAATTTGATACTAATACCCAGCAAAATACCAAATTTTATCAAAATCGGACTAAAAATAGCCAAAGTTTGCATATAAACGTTTTTCCAGTTGGCCGTTGGCTGGTGGGGGCGCTAGGGTGCTCGCTTGAGTGAACGAGATACTAAGACATGTTTGTCATAAAAAGCATATGTTTAATAAATTTGAAATATTTGCTTTACTAATGTATGGTATACCCAAGTCGGCGAGACGACTTACTTTCTTCATTTTTTAAAAATCTTTTTTTATTCCTTGTTATGTTCTGTTTACCATTGCTCAAATGGTGCGAAAATTGCGCTTTCGATTTTTGTTTCGGTTGTTTTTTTTTTCTCCCCAACAGCAACCTTTAATAAATTTATTTACACTTTGTTGCGTTTTTTTATTCATTCTCTCTCTTTGTCGCTATCTATATCTCTGTGTAAACGTATCGAGAATTTGGGGCGCGAGTCATTTGTGTTGAGAGGACGAGGAGGACAAGGATGTTTTCCGGGTTGGGCAATTGCAACCCCTAATTGCTGCCCACTTGAGAGGAACAACTGAATTGAGCTCGGCTCGACTTGGCTCAGCTGCACTTATCTGTGTCAGCCATCAGTTGGCTGGCTTCTCATTCCTAGTTTCGTTTCCATCGTTAAAATCCTTCTTGCTCTATGTCTAATTTACGGTTTATCGCGGTCACATCGAAATTATCCAGTGGCCAGAAGGGGCGTGTGTTTTAGCTTTTAGTTTTGCGGTAGTTCCACAGAGATTTACAAAGACACAGATTCCGATTCCAATTCCGATTGAGATCAGTGAGATGAGTGAGTAGGCCCAACCCAATCGTTGACTCTCTTAATTTAATTTGCTCGTGGTGTTTATGGGCCAAATTGGCCGGGTTTTTTATGTTTATTGGCATCGCTTGCCTAATTTGGTTTGTGTATATTCAAATTTTTGTTGGTTGAACTGGTTTTCCCAGACAAGTCAGTTAGTTTCCATTGAGAAGATTTTTTTTTTTTGGCTATTTATCGTTGTTTTGTATTATAAACTATTTAGATGATATGCCCATTCTGCCTTTTATTTCGATCAATTCAAACCATTTGTATTCGTGTGTGTGTGCCAAATGTGTTAATTTCTTGGCAAAATTATTCATTTGACGCCCTTTAACTAGACTAGGCTGGAGGGGAAATTAGCAGACAAATGTAAAGCCCACATTATTCAACATGATGGCGCCCCCTTTCCATTGATAGACTGAGGAGCTATTGGTTACGTATTTATTTCAAAGCCAAGTAAACATTATGAATTACTTATTAGTGTTAGATCGCTAATGATGGCCTTTTACTGCCTACTGCTTACATGATTGGTTTACTCGCTATTACTCATTCAATTCGGTAATTAAATCTTGGATCGACTACGATCCATTGTTTATATCTCTTGAGTATACTGTATATTTTCTGCTTTACACACTCAGAATTTTTTTTAGGTCTACTTGTTCCTTTTTTCGTAACTCGCTGCTTTTATTTTATTTGGAAAAAACATTTCTATATATATTAAGTTCATAATATAATATATACTATTATTAATCGATAATGATAATTGCTTACAAACTGCAAATTCCACCATCAGAAATTACAGAAATTCACATATTTAGTTCTACTCGTTACTGTTTACTTGCTGCTTTTTTTATACCATACACCCATAAGGTGAAATGGAATATTAAAGTCGCCAAAATGTATGTAACAGGCAGAAGGAAGCTTTTCCGACCCCGTAGGTATATATATTCTTGATTACCATCTACAGCCGAGTCGATCTAGCCTTGTCTGTATGAATACATAGATCTCAAAGACTATAAAAGATAGAGCCACCAAATTTGGTATGTAGGCTCATGTAGTATGTAGAGTGATCGAGTTTATTTCAAAATTTTGCCACGCCCCTTTCCGCCCCCGCAATTTAAAAAAACGTTTATCTTAAAAACTATTCTAGCTAGAGACACCATATTTGGTATGTATATTTGCTGAGTAAATGCGCATTGTACGCATTGTATGTGTCAAAATTTTGCCACGCCCCTTTCGTAATTTAAATGAAGTAAGTAAGTCGTCTCGCTGACTTAGGTATACCATACACCAGTAAAACAAATATCTCAAATTTATAATAACAAATGCATTTAGGTTTTTTTTAAGAATTGTGTTCTCTGTGCTTTTTACAAGCATATCTTAGTATCTCGCTCACTAAAGCTTACGAGCACCCTAGCGCCCCCACCAGCCAACAGCCAACTGGAAAAATGTTTATATGCAAACCTTGGCTATTTTTAGTCCGATATTGAACGAATTTGGGATTTTGCTGTTTTTAGTATCAAATTCAAGTGTGCCAAATTTGATTGCACAAGGTAGAAAATTATGTGAGATAATCGAGTTTTTCCAAATTACGGGGGCGTAAAGGGGCTTGGCAAAATCTTTATACATACAAAATATGCTCATTTATTAAGCAAATATACATACAAATCTCTAGCTATTATAGTCTTTTATAAAATCCATTTTGTTTAAATTTCGTGGGCGGAGGGGGCGTGGCAAAAATTTGAAATAAACTTGACCACCGTAGGTAATACACTAGTCTACATACCAAATTTGGTGACTCTAGCTCTAATAGTCTCTGAGATCTACGTGTTCATACGGACAGATGGACCATTTCACCCTATGGGTGTATGGTATAAAAAACGTAAATGCATTTGTTTTACGACGAGACGACTTACTTCATTTTAAGTTATAAAGACCAATACATCACTGAACGTTTTTAGATTTTGTTTATTTATACATATGTACATATGTATATGATACATATATATATGAGGGACTTTTAGCTCCCGGAAGTCCCAGAAGACAACATGCTATAGATCTCATTTACTCGCTATTAAAATATGTATATCGAGTGCAGATCACAATCACTGCCTGAGAAATTTCAGTTCATTGATTAACTCTTTTGATAGCATTTTTAATTTCAATTACTTGTACACACATTTCATACAACTTATTTTTTCTACTCGCTCTCTTTATCCTCATATCGTTTATGTATATATTTCTTCTTTATTTATTCAAAATTTTCCATATTGTATATTCAACAAGGCACAAGTGTGTGTGTATGTGTGTGTAACAATTTGCGTTGTCAATTAGCGCAGTGTTTGGCTCCAGTTGACTCCATTCGATAGCTCGACAATTCCCTATTGTGGTCGAACGATTGTTACGATTGATCGTTGATCATTATATGTACATATGTATTTGTAACGATTTCAATTTTCACCTATTGCGCCAGTTAACTGAAGTCACCAATACCATTTAGCACCTGTTGGTTTTGCGGTTTGTTTCCAACTTATTTGGCAATTTCATTCTTTAGAGATTTCCATATTCAAATGCAATATGGATACGAAATTTCGATTCTCACAGGCCAAAAAGGTTAAAACGTTGGCCTTTGGTTTGGGCTCTGAAGTGCATCCACTTTAACTAAGAAAGAAATCCCAACAATGGAAAATGTTGTTTTTTATTTTTCATTCTTCCTCTCTCGCATTTAATTTTTTTTCCACCCTCCCGCGGTGGCTGTTGCCGCTGCCGCTGCCGCCGCCGCCTTCATCGTGATGCCACTCGACCAAAAATCGCGAGCCCATTAGAGCGTGTTTAATGTTATTTATTCATTAGGTTTAAGTGTGCGCGAAAAATAACAATTATAAAAAAAAACCAAAATCTATTTTATTTTCGTTTTCAGTTTTTTTGGGTTTGCATAGAAAAATTTTCTAAAGCCCGGGTCAGATTTCCCCACACAGCAACCAAGAAAGGAAACGAAAGGAAGTAACAATAATTGAGTGGCTGGCTGGCTAAGCGATGGATGGAAATGTTGTATGTATAAAAAAGAAATACAAGTATTATTAGGCACTCGTCCGTCGTACACACACACACACTTCGACACATATTTTCTAGATTACACATAAAGAACTGAGCATATTTTTTGGCGCAGCTGTTGTGGGTTGTGGATAGTGCTCTATTTGCCAGGGATAGGCAGCAATATGTTTTTATACCATACACCCATAGGGTGAAATGGTATATTAAAGTCGCCAAAATGTATGTAACAGGCAGAAGGAAGCTTTTCCGACCCCATAAAGTATATATATTCTTGATCAGTATCAACAGGCGAGTCGATCTAGCCGTGTCCGTCTGTCCGTCCGTATGAACGCCTAGATCTCGGAGACTATAAGAGATAGAGCCACCACATTTGGAATGTAGGCTCGTGTAGTATGTAGAGTGATCGAGTTTGTTTTAAATTTTTGCCACGCCCCTTTCCGCCCCCGCAATTCAAAAAAACGTTTATCTCAAAAACTATTATAGCTAGAGACACCATATTTGGTATGTATATTTGCTTAGTAAATGCGCACATTTTGTATGTATAAAGATTTTGCCACGCCCCTTTCCGCCCCCGAAATTTGAAAAACTCGATTATCTCCCGTAATTTTAAAACTTGTGGAATCAAATTTGGCACACTTAAATTTGATATTAATACCCAGCAAAATACCAAATTTGATCAAAATCGGACAAAAAATAACCAAGTTATGCATATAAACGTTTTTCCATAAGGCCGGAGTTGGCCGTTGGCGGGTGGTGGCGCTAGGCTGCTCATATGCATGAGTGAGTGAGAACTAAGATATGCTTGTAAAAAGCATGTGAACAAAATTTTTTTTAAAATTGGCAAATGCATTTGTTATTACAAATTTGAAATATTTGTTTTGCTGGTGTATGGTATACCTAAGTCGGCGAGACGTCTTACTTGCTTCATTTTTAGTTACTTTTGAACTTTGGGCAGCTGTTGTAAAGGCTTTAATTGTTTAAAATCTATAGACATTAAGATTGCTTATGTTTAACACAATGCTTCTAAGGTGTCGACACACAGTTGGGTGTGTGTGTGTCAAAGATGCTGGCAACTAATTATACGCCCTTCCAAGCAGAAACTGAGCTCTGAGCTCAGCCATCCAAACTAGCGAGAGTTCCAGCACTTGTTGGTCTTTCATTTAATTAGCCACAGCTGACAGTTTGCCAAAGAAAAGCCGCACACAAAAGACCTGCCAGTGAGTCAAAGTCGAGACCCACAAAAGTTGACACATGTGAGGCTCTTGTTAAGTTGGAGTTAAATTTGCCGTGGGCAAATGTGTTAAAGTCACTGAATTGGAGAGTTAGAGAAGCGAGTCAGCGAAAAAAGGGAGGAGATTCGAGGAAGAAAGTGGGAGGGAGGAAGGTGACTCTTATGAGTTGGAGTTGAGTTGCCTTTTTGCCCACTTGACTTGGCATACGGCCAGCTGGCATAGAAATGCTAAAGACCATTCCAACAAAAACTCAAGTCAAAGACACTGAGAGAAAAACTTGGCATTGAAATAGAAACGCATGAATTTATGTTGGAATTTATTTAGTAGATAGTAATACAAGAATTATCATAGACAAAATCAAAGGTCTGATAGATTTTACAAAATATTCTGAATCAGTTTCAAATCTTTAAGTCTCTTAGATCTTCAAATGCTTTTAAAATAATAATAACTAAAAAGTTATTAAAACATATTATATTAGATTTATATTCCTTAATCAAAAGAGTAAATATATGAAAAACGAAATACTTACCTTTTAAAATTTAATAAAATACTTTTATAGATTTCTAGATGGAATTCAATATGTAGTTTTCTCTCACTGTATAGTACATTCTCTACCGGAACAGGCCGAACCACTTGACGCTGCTTCAATGGCTACAAAATGCAATACATAATGACATTTCACTTTGCAATTACAATTAAATATTGCGCGGGCATTTAAACGGCTTCAACTTTTGCCACACACACAAAAAACCGAAGCGAAGAGCAAAAATCCTGCACTTGAAAACATTTTCAAGGATTACTCCAGAATGTAAAAAAATAAAAAGAGGAATAATTTTGTTGTAATTTTCTGTTCATATTTCATTTTTTTCCTATTTTTTGATTCTGGCAATAAATCAAAATTGTGAGCGAGCGCGAAAAGTGTTGGGCAGTCAAGCATTAAAAATTAATTATGAAATTCTTTTTTCTTCCTTTTTAAATTTTTGCGCTTAGGTATTTCTATGATTTATGTGTAGAGGAGAGGTGAATCGGTTGGTTTGTTTTTTCATGAGTAGGTAGCACTTTCGAATCATACATTTGAGTTATTGGAAGAAGAAACCTTGCGGTTCGAAAGGAAAAACACACGAACGCACCCCACCCAACACAGAGCCGGAAAATCATTCGACTGGCTGTCTGTCTTGCCATATAGTCCTTCTCGCCTTCTCGTATTGGTAGGCGCCAAATGTTTGCCAAACAAAGCGTAAATTATGAAAATTATGAATTGCCCTTTTCTCAATATACTTGGTCTCAAGTCCTTGCATATAAAGCATTTTTATGTCCCAAGTACACGAATGACATCTTTATTAGTTTCCACACTAGTGAGCCGAGCGAGCGGGGAAAGTGTCAAAAAATGTATAATGAATTATGATGAATTGCTTTGCTCCTCAACACAAACCAAGCTATCGATAGAAAGAAAAAAAAATGCATAAAGAAATAAGAGAATACAGCATATAACAAAAGCCAATTAAATAAGAAAACAAAAAAAGAATAAAAAACCAAAACAAAACTCAAGTTTAACTAAAGACTGAAGCGAAGAAGAAATTTCAAGTTTTGACACTTTCAATAAACTTAATCAGCCAAAGCCCCTAAAGAACCTCGACGGGTATCGGTTATCAAGAAAATGTGGTGAAGAGATTGGAATTGAATACGATTCGGGAACACCCTATATAGTAAAACGTTTATTATTCGGGCACTTCAAGACCTCAAGGATTGTCAAAAGATTGTAAAGCCAAGGCACTTTAAATATTTTTGAAAAGGCCTCCCGCTGTGATCTTAACTGGATTCACTCACATCACAGTAGCCCCCCGCATAAGCGCAGTAGCACACACAACTGATCACACTAGCAAAGACACACACACATACTTCAGACACCTCAGATATACATAGTTTGAAATTTGAATTTGACAGGCGGCCATTTTTTTCTGACACTGACATATATATTGTTGTTGTTGTTTTTGCTGTTTGGACTTTGAAAGGGATTTTAAGCCGCAGTTGTTGCTTTTCTTGACATTAATTGTATAAATTCCTAGGGACACAATTTCAAATTCATTTCAAAAACACAATTGCTACGAAATTAAAAAGTCAATGGGCCAACCAAGTGAAGTTTATTCTCTGTTTTTTTTTCTATTTGATTTTCGTTTTGTGGCACGTGTTTTTGTCTTCAGGTGAAACCGTTGCTCGCATTTGTCTCCAAGAGAAAGGTTTTTCTTTTCAAAAAAAAAAAATAAAAATAAAATAAGAGTGACAGAATGTAACCGAAATAATGCCTCAAAAGATTGATCGCGCGCCACCATTTTGTTTGGGCCCCTCCCCACCCAACACCCAAAAATCCAAAATGAAACAAAAGCAAAGTGAGACACGAGATGTGATACGCCCAAAGCATTTGCATTTCGAAAGAGATTTTGTAATTTTTATAGATTTTTTTCTCTTTGTCTTAATCATTAAGCCTCAATCTCAATGGGTTAAATTATGTTTTGGTCCTTGAGAACTCATTTCTAATTATTAAACAGATTCCTATTGATATTTCTACAATTTCAGTAAAAAATGAAGTAAGTAAGTCGTCTCGCCGACTTAGGTATACCATACACCAGCAAAACAAATATTTCAAATTTGTAATAACAAATGCATTTGCCTATTTTAAAAAAATTCTGTTCACATGCTTTTTACGCATATGCATATGAGCACCCTAGCGCCACCACCCGCCAACGACCAACTCCGGCCTTATGGAAAAACGTTTATATGCATAACTTGGCTATTTTTTGTCCGATTTTGATCAAATTTGGTATTTTGCTGGGTATTAGTATCAATTTCAATTTGATTCCACAAGGTAAAAAATTACGGGAGATAATCGAGTTTTTCAAATTTCGGGGGCGGAAAGGGGCGTGGCAAAATCTTTATACATACAAAATGTGCGCATTTACTAAGCAAATATACATACCAAATATAGTGTCTCTAGCTGCAATAGTTTTTGAGATAAACGTTTTTTTTGAAATGCGGGGGCGGAAAGGGGCGTGGCAAAAATTTGAAATAAACTTGATCACTCTACATACTACATGAGCCTACATACCAAATTTGGTGGCTCTATCTCTTATAGTCTCCGAGATCTACGCGTTCATACGGACGGACGGACGGACGGACGGACAGACGGACATGGCTAGATCAACTCGGCTGTTGATACTGATCAAGAATATATATATTTTATGGGGTCTGAAAAGCTTCTTTCTGGCTGTTACATACATTTTGGCGACTTTAATATACCATTTCACCCTATGGGTGTATGGTATAAAAATAGTGCCTAGAGATTGTTTTGACATTTTATTTTTTTTTTGTTCAACATTTAATTAACGTTTTTAGTTGGAAAGATAACAAATTGTAATTTGCAATTTAACGAAGTGCAAAAGTGCATTAAGAGAGAAGTGTTGACTGGGATGAGGGGGACTTTTGGTTACCTGTAGATACGCAATTTACATGAATATCCAATTAAAATATTTCGCCATGATTTCATATACAAGGAAAAATACATTTCCCATTTTCCCATTCTCCATTCTCGATTCATCATTCTCCATTTGCCTATACCCTTGCCATATTCTACATATATGTACATACATCTATATGCCATGTAAACACACTTTTCCAAATGCCAAACCTGAAAGCCAGCATTTGGAGCAATTAGGAGGCCGCTGAACAATGCAATCAAAACAAAAACTGAAAGCGCAGATATATCTGGAAGTTCTCACATATTCATTCTCATGTCCTTCCTGGTAGCTGTTAGCTATTGCCTGTTAGCTGCTTGCTCTGCTGGCTGTGAATCCTGTGGGCTTGGGCTGTAATTAATTTACGCCACTTGACTTTTGGATACGTTTGGCAACAACCAAGACCCAGGACAATATGAATCTGAATGTGCGTGTGTGTGCCGAAGGATGGCGCCAAGCGGAAGGGAAAACGGAAATGCTAAATGCCAAAGCATGTGGAAACATTTGCCAATGTTTGCTGAAAGGATAATGCCGACGATAATTAAAAGCCTAGCCTGGGCGGCTAAGCTTTAGAGCGTCAGAGAGAGAGGCGAGAGAGTGAGAGAGTGCTCTCTCGGTACTCAAGAGGTGAATTTTTTACGCGCCACTCGTTGTGCTAATTGAATATTTGCCAGATGGACGATCCTGGATCCTACACACACGCATTCAAAAGCATGGGACTAGACAAGGACTTGGCATCGTTTAATATTATGCGCTGCACTTAACCCGAAAAAGAAAAACGAAAATAATATACATAATAGTAGTTGGACATCTGTTCAGCATCATCTACATGTTGGACAAGTGGCTTAGAGCCGCAGCCTTTTGTCACTCTACTCATTTAACCAATGCTAAATACTACATTGTCTCAAAGGACCGGACACAATGGAAAGGACCTCCCAATATGACTTTATGTGGTGCGCCGGAATTGGTCTCTCGCGCAATTGTTTTTGTAGTAAAAGCAAAACAATTCTTTAACGCAAAATTAAATTTTTAAATACGCAATTGTCCTTTTTGAACGATTGTCCTCAACTGTCCCCGTTCACGTTTCTCTCTTCCTTTCTGCCACTGTCTTTTGAAGTGCACCGCTTGAACCACAAGGAAAAACATTCGACAAGGAGACAATTGTCCTGACAACAGGCCACGGGACACGGAACTGTCTTTCGCTCTCCCTCTCTCTCGCTTTGTTAGAGTCTATCTCTATCAAAGTATTGTTTCTTTCTTTTCAGTTTTTGTAGTTATAATAGAACCTTACCCTCCTATGTCTGTGAATGCCAGCGCTCTGTGTCTTTTGGCCAGCAAATTAGCATTTTTCGTTCAAGTTTTTCTCTAGAAGCCAAGCCATAGGAATTTTTCAAGAATTGAACGACTACAACTAAGACTGCAGGGTCGGCAATGGCAATGGCTATAGCTATAGGTGGATAGGACCCACCGCAAGGCAGAAAGCAAAAGACCATAAAACGGTTTGGGAAAACAAAAACCAAGACGAAGGCGAGAGTCAGGGCAATAAAAGTCTTAAAGCGAGAATCGCGTGCCTTCCAGCAATATTTGCATTTGCCTCCTCGATTCTCAATCCATTCGCATCCGCATCTTCATCCATACAACCACAACTAGATTCATACTCATATTCCATGGTGTGTGTATGGGTGTGTATGTGTGTGTGCAACTGTGTTTTGGCGAGGTGTGATTTATAACGTTTGTAAAAATATGACAGACATGTCATATAAATTTTCATATTGTTAGCATACCAAAAGAGGCGCAAGAAAAATAAGAAAAAAAATACATCTTTTGAGTAGCGCTTCTCGTTCTTGTTCGTCTCAGACCTGGGCCAAATGATGATGCAACGCCGTCGGCATTGGCATTACAGAAGGATGATCATCATCCACATTCACATCCACATCATCATCATCATCATTGAATGACGCCTTTTGTTCGATTTACAGATGCACGTGCTTCACGTGCAGTTTTCTCCTTTACATCGCCAACTCGAACTTCAACTCCAACAATTCACCAGTTCAACTTCCTTTTTTTTACTCTCTGCCGCCGCCGCCGCCTCCTTCGATTCCTAACTGAGAAGGTAAAAATATAATTTAACGCTTCCAACAGATGCCACATAAAAATATTTTCAATTTCTTCTGTTTTAGTTGCATGTACTAACTAACTAACAAACTAAAAATCAGAGAAAATGTGTTTAGGAATTGTTTGGCTAGCCTGCAGATGATTTCATTTAATAGCTTTGGATGGTTTTAAAAAGGCATATTGGGCATATTCCCAACAGCATTTCCCACAAACATGAAAAGTGTTGAAAATATTGTTGTGGTTTTTAATTTTTTTTATTTATCTTCTTTTTTTCTACTTTACAATTATGATTTATAGGTGGTAGACTATTGATTACTCCAAGCACTTCTCTGACTACATAAAACAACAAAACTAAAATAAAAAGAAAAACTAAACACTAAAGGTTAATTATAATTTTTTAAAGATTAAAGATGAAAACTGATCTGTCATGATTTCTGATTTTTTTGAGAGTAATAATCTAATGAAGGAGTGTTCAGGGCGAAAAGTTAATTCAGACATATGCCAAAAGTACAAGTGTAATCTCCAATTTAACATTCAGTTTTCTGTTTCACTTTCTATTTTTCTTTCTTTTCTCAGTATTCCATTATGCAACTAAACAACAGGATATGCCTTATGCAGGAACTGTCACATTTTCAACTCAAATGGTATGAAAAAGAAAAAAAATCTGTTTTTATAATAGAAGAGTAATTAACACAAATCGCAAAATATAACAATCCCATGCCTCTACATTATGCAAGGGTCGTCTGTGTCCATTCTCCTCCGTCACCTTCCCCTTCTCCTCTCTCACCAAGCCACCGTTTTGAATGGTCGTCTCTTTAGCCAGCATAAAAAAAGACATTGATATAAAAACTTTGTTATTTTTGTCCATGTTTTGTTTCGCCCCTTTTCTTGGTTTTTTGTTTCACTTCCATTTTGTATACCCTTGCAAAAAGGGTATATTAATTTTGGTCAACGCATAGAAGGAATCTCCGGCCATATAAAGTATATTCTTGATCAGCACGACGAGACGAGTTCAAATAGCCATTTCCGTCCGTCCGTCCGTTAGAGTTACAGAGCTGAAATTCCTCATGTAGGCTTGTACATATATACTGCACAGTTTGTATATCTCGGATTCAACCGGATCGGACCATATCATATAGCTCCCATACAAACGGCAAAGTCACGAACAGTGACTTTTTTCAAAACCTTCGTTATTTTCTAAGCTATTGTCGTGAAATTTAATATTGTTTATTACACTTATAAACCACTGTGCCGAATTTGATAACAATCGAGTGACTATATCATATGGCTCCCATAAGAACGATCGGTGGAAAACAGTCACTTTGATTAATAACTTTAAGCCTTTTTAGTTCAAAGTTTTTCCACTTTAATGACTATAGGTAAGGAAAGAGTTACCAAAGTTGCAAGGGTATACAAACTTTGACACGGTCGAAGTTAGCCCCGGCCCTCTAGTTTCTTTTCTTTTCTGGCAGTGAATGGCCATTTATCATAAAAACTATGACGGGCCATTTGCTACACACACACGGAGAGAGAGAGAGAGCGAAACTTAGGAGGAAGTGATCATCCTTCAGGCAAAATATAGCCAGTTTTGCCTCGCATATATCTATTTAATGTCATCTTTTCTTACTCTGAGAACGGAACGAGCTTTGACCGCAGTTGCCGCACATTTGAACCCAAATTACTCGAGATAAATGTATACTTAATTTGCAGTGAGCGGACTTTTGAGTGGTGGTATCAAAATAATAATCAATGCTCCATTATCCTTTCAGCAAAGGACTCACAGCCGTGAAGATTATAAGCGACACCCTTTGAATGCTCTCCCTTTACCCCTCGCACTCGTTCCTGGCCTAGCCTCGTTTTTGGGCTTAGGCAAATTCCAGTAGAACTGGTTTTTGCTTCCTATGCCTTTGGGCTGTGCGAAAATTTGGACATGTTACGTGTTTGCCAAAGTTAAATAGCTGTTTGCTTGAGGGCAAAGGTTAAACAAGGATTTTGGCTTGTTCTTTTGCCCCTCGAAACAAACTTAAACCCATTTGTCTCTCTCGCTCTTTTTCTGTCAACATTCTGATTGGCATGGTTGAAAGAAACATAAGTAGAATCGCTTTCTTCTTCGCATTTCTCCAATACAAATCCAATTTGATTTGCTTTCAGTTTATGGTATGGATCATTACAGGTAGGCAGATTAATCGATGGGTAGGCGTCATCTTCACGATCATCATCATGATGATCATGTGTATAGTATAGATACATATACCTATACATATGTAGATACAAATCAAGTTGGCTCGCAACAAAAGCGACCTGCTACATTAAAACAAAAGTAAATCACAGCTTAGCGTCAAAAGATGCTAATTTTATGGGGCTCACGGCTACCTTTTTTTCATTTTCTTATTGGTTTTCGAAAGGGGCGCGGCTGGGGCACACATAAAAAAAACGAAAAATAAACAACACACGCACATTTCGTAAGTTCATTTGGATTCCAACAAAATGAGTTAAAGATACATATATACATATTTATATACATAAATGCGTAACGGTCAGTCCATCCCGCATACAAATTTGGTCTCGTTTCATTTTTTTGTCACAGAAATCCAATGCCAAAAAATAAAGGGAGAGAAAAAAAAGAAAACAATCATTAGCATGATTTCAATCAGAGTATTGATGATCAAGCTACCAGCATTTGGCTAGTTTCTTTTTTAGCAGGATAATGGTAATGATAATGATGCGAATGGGAAACTTTTAGCAATCTTGGCCAGCAATTGGCAATTACAAGAGCGGGTCAGTTGTGTCTCTGTCTCGTAATGAACAATCCCATATGATCATCATCAACTAATTAATACAAATGATTTCTATTTCACTTAGCCACACATGCCTCCACTCTGGGAACAAACTAGTTGATTTTCAATAATTTATTAAAAACGTTATTCCCATCAACAAATACTAGCATGAGTCTATCAATAGCTAAAAATCAATAAAGGTATTAATGATTTTTTACAAATATTTGTTTTTCGTCAAAGGTTCTTAACTATACAACCCTTCCATTTTTCTGAGTAGTTTTTGTAACTTGTATAGGTTGGCAACATTTTTGCGGATCTATAATTAAAATGATTTAAATAGAAGAAAAACAGATTGGCTTTTGTTATTCATTATAATCGTTATCATCATCATCAAGAAGTATATTGAAGATGATGGGATTCTTCCATACCTGGTAACACCCTTTTTTGGCCTGCCTCATACTTACTATCTTGGCCTGGTCGGCCGTGATGGCAGCAGCAGCAGTCATTGCTTCGTGTAGGAGTGATTGTGAGGCTTATTGCTTGTGACCTAAAGCTATTAGGCAAAAAGGTGACCTTTCGGGATGGGCGATGGGTGGGCTGGGCTGGGCTGGCTACCTTCGCGCAACGACGATTATAAAGCACTTCTGTCACACAGCTCACAGAACTAAGCCATGTGTATATGTATTTGTAGATCCTAAGTAGAAACAGACATTGCATAGTCTAGATTGTTGGCTATATATGTATATATCTCTATGGGTATTTCCCATGGGCAAGGACGCGTCGCGTGTCCTTAACTACAAAAGCTAAATGCCCTGGCCCTATCTATTGTTTGTCCTAATGCTAATGCCTTGGCGGTCCTTCTTCTTGTTGCTGCTGTTGTTTGGCCTTATTAGGGAAGCATTTATTGGACATTGGGCATAGGGAATTCCGAAATATATTTAACCCAATCCCAACTTCCGAGAAGTAGTGCAACGACGATTAGCGTGTCTTGTGATTTCTATTTTCTTGTCAAAATTCATTTGAAATTTCACACTTTTATGTTAATGTTCGTTCGATGGATGGTTAGATGGTTCGATGGATGAGCCAACTGTTCGTTTCATCCTACACACTCTTCCTCTCTTCAACTCTCCTACTAAAGTTGTTTGTATGTATGTTTATTGCTAAGGAGTGGCAATTTGATATCCTGGCAAACATAATCTTTGAACTCTCTCGCTCCCTGTCCAGAGAGACAGAGAGAGGGAGATACATACAACAAACACAGAAAGAAAAAGATATACAATAGCGAAAAACGCAATACAAAAACATTGCGAAACAATTGAAATTGTTGAAACATAAGTAAATCCCCTCCACTCCACTCCACTCCACTCCACAACTCACCATACCACTTCCACTCCACCCCAGCCGGAATCCACTTCTGGTGAGTTTTATCCTCATTCTCGTCCTCGTATATCCTGCGCAATATGTGTAACTCTTATTGTTATTGTTGTATTCATGATTCGTTATTGTTGCCGCCCTTTTGTTGTTCCTCTGGGTGTCCTTTCTCTCTCTTTTAGTCATCATCATCATCATCATCGCATCGTTTTCGTTTTGTTCGCGCTTTTTATTTCTTGGCATTATTACGTCTGATATTTCCTTTATACATATCTATGTATATATTGAGAATGTACAGAACGTACAATGGATAATTGAATGGCATTAATTTTATATATTTTTCTATGTGGAGAAACAACTAAATGCGCATTATGACAGCATTTGCCTTGGGTTAATTGACAGGCTGACTCCCTTAGTGTTGTTTTTCTTTATCTCATTCCAAATGATTTATACACTAAACGATGAACTAAACTGATCCATATCAAATATTGATCATTGATTGTTTATCTCGATTTCAATTATTCGAGTTGTCAAGACTAATATTACCTATCTCTATTAACCAAATGTGACAATTTATTTAATCCTAAAGTAGCTTTAGTCATCCATAATATATTTCAATGCTGATGTTTCGATACATATTAAGAGAGGTTTTTAAACCTGGATAGTTGTCTATAACAACGTATCTATTTCTATCTTTTACAACAATTGATAGCGATTCCCACTCTCTGTCTCTCACTCTCTCTCTCTCTCCCATAATCCTTACTCGATATACATATGTATATTATATTTCCATTACTATCATATTTCATCATTTGTATTTTATTTTCAGTGTAAGAAACAATCAAACACAACTGTACCAAACTCTCCCCCTAAAAAACAATTGTCACTTTCTCTTACGCCTATAGCTTAGCCCAGTTTCAGATCTAGTCCAGCATCAGGACTCCCTCTCCCTTTCTCTCTCGCTCTCTCTCTCTCTCTCTCTGTCGCTTTCTGTATATTTGAGTGATCTAATCTGACATTTGGCAGACAAAATCAATGCATCGTTGCACAGATTCAGATATTTTCCAATAAAGAAATTTGCAAATGGAATAGATACTTCTATTTCTGTGTAGCAGAGATTAGCGTTTTACGCTCGTTTGAATTTTCATTATACTAAGCTTCGGATTTAACATTTTTTTCATTGTTTTGCAATTGAAGAGGGGTTGCGGCAACAACAATTTAGGGTCAAGCACGATGAGGAGCCTGGAGGAGGACGAAGAGACACCCTCTGTAGTATTGGTTAGTATGTATGGGGTGACCCTAAGGCCCATCAAAATGTAACTGTCAAACGGAAATATTCAAACAACACTTGCCAACGGACTCGAAACTAAAAAAAAAAATATCAAAGAAGCTAACTTTGGCTATGCCGAAGTTTATATACCCTTGCAGTCCTTGGCAATAATATTTTTACATTTTAAAAATCCCTTCAACCCAATTCATCAATACACAAACAAAACATTATTATTCTTTTTATACCCTTGCAGAGGCTATTATAAAATAGGTCAGATGTTTGTAACGCACAGAAGGAGACGTTTCCGACCCCATAAAGTATATATATTCTTGATCAGCATGAGACGCTGAGTCGATATAGCCATGTTCGTCTGTCCGTCTGTCCGTCCGTCCGTCCGTCCGTCCGTCCGTCTGTGCAAATCAACTTCACGCTGCAAAAATGTTTCTTCTAGAACTATATGATATAGTAGTCCGATCCCGATGATTTTCATACTTTATCTTACCCGGGTAATAAAAAGACCCCAAAAAATTTCATCCCGATAGCTCTTAAGATGGCTGAGTAAAACGCATACGCACCGACGGACAGACGGACGGACAGACAGACATGGCTATATTGACGCAGCTTTTCATGCTGATCAAGAATATATATACTTTATGGTGTCTCACTCTGTGCGTTACAAACATCTGACCAATTTTATAATACCCTCTGCAAGGGTATAAAAAAACTACCAGAGGGCCGGGGTTAACTTCGACCACGTCCAAGTTTGTATACCCTTGCAACTGTTTTGGTACTTCTCGGCTATATCCTCCAGAATCCTTATAGGCAAACACTTCAACCCAAAAATTGGCAGTGTTCTCAGTATTTTCCCACTGAATTAGATGAATAACATTTTACTACGATTAATCGCTCAAAAATGATAAATTGTTCAGTAGAAAAAGAGCGAAAAAAGCAATTTATATTTTTAAAAAATCCAGAATTCCCGCTGCCCGCTGTTTTGGTATTTTTCCCGCAATTGGACTTTCAAAAAAGACAGATTTGACGGGAAAAAAAGCTGATTTGGCTATAGCTATAAAATTAATGAAGTTATTGAGAAAGTCACTGTTCGTGACTTTGCCGTTTGTATGGGAGCTATATGATATAGTCACCCGATCTTGATCAAATTTGGCACAATTATTAATAAGAACACCAAACTGACAAATACCAACTTTTATGACAATTGCTGATAAAATAACGAAGTTTGTGTGAAAAGTCACTGTTCGTGACTTTGACGTTTGTATGGGAGCTATATGATATAGTGGTCCGATCCGGCTGAATCCGAGATATACAACGCCTGCAGTATATAGAAGCATACATGCAAAATTTCAGCTCTGTAGCTCTTACGGTCTCGGAGGAGTTCGCGTTGATCCAGACGGACGGACGGACGGACGGACGGACGGACATGGCTATATTGACGCAGCTTTTCATGCTGATCAAGAATATATATACTTTATATGGTCGGAGATGCTTCCTTCTATGCGTTGCACACTTCTGACCAAAATTAATATACCCTTTTTGCAAGGGTATAAAAATAAAAGAGCAGAAGAATGAGCAAGGGCATACCGATACAGATATATATACATACAAACTTAGATAGAAATGCAGACGAAACGACTATTTAGTGAATTGTCATGCTCCTAAACCGGCTCAAGACAATAAAACATATTCAGAGACCAGTCCATTTGGTCATATATATAAGTATATCTTTCTGTATGCTTAACTGAAACGATCCTGGCTAGACACTGTGTCGCCGCCTGCACTCCAGGGCACTCCATTGACCAGAAATAAATGCATGTGCGTGTGTCTGTGGGCAGTGAAACATTTAAAAGAAAATAGATTATGGTATGAATGAAATGAAATTTCAGAATGATCAGCAATTCTATACTAATCTAACAGAGCGAGTGAAAGAGAGAAAGACACCATAAGGGCAACTGTTTGTCTGTTCGTTTTGTTTCATTTGTCGTTTTCCCATTGTCTTCGAACAGATCTTGCCAGACATGCTGGCGACCAAGACCAAGACCGAAAACCAAGAACCAAGTCGGAATCGGAGTCGGAGTCGTTGTCTTTCTTAGCCCGGCAGGTAGTTCCCCTTTTAGTTTTTGCTCGAAAGGAAGTTCATGAGGCTCTACTATGGCCATTGTCCCTCTTCTATATACGAAGAGACCACTAAGACAGAGCGAGAGGGCATATAGTTTATGTGTCTGGGTCCATTGTTGGGCCACGCTTTTCGTAGAACAGTGTGTGACATACAAAAACACTAAAAACACGAACAGTGGTAGAAAATAAAAGAAGAATAGAAGAGAGACAACGACACAACGAACAACGACAAAGACAACCGTCCGACTTTTCCCTCCATACAAAATGCATTTTCTTCTTTTCCCATTATGTGATTATATCCATTTATATTTATATGCTTTTATACTATATTATGTTGCTGCTTATTAATGTGGAAATGCCTCTCCAAATTGGAGTGTCATTTGGTTTGATAGGCAGCCGGCTAGCTGGCAGTTCAAGACAAATCCAATGGTAGACAGAGGTAAAAGAAAATTGGGTATGGCCATGGCCATCTTCAACTCCATACTCATTCAATGTGAAACATTGACAACATTTGACAAAGATCCAAGATCTGCATGCAATGTAAGAGAAAAACAAAACAAAAAACCATCGAAATTTTAACCGAATTATATTAAGATAGAATGATCAAACCAACACTAAATGGATAGCCAAAAGAATGGAATGATCCACAAAAGTGTAAAACGCAACTAAATTAAAAACAAAAGACCCAAATTGTGTAGGACTTTTCGTAAATTCATCGAGTTTTATTCTTAATATCGTATGTTTACCCGACTTGGGTACATCCTTTACCAAGTGAAGTAGGAACTAAAGAGATTTATGACACTCAAATATGAATTACAGTACATTATACGGGGAGTGAAGCACTAAAAATTTATATGACCTGACCATTAACCATATTAGGATCAGTATGGCATACTGGCAAGATTTTGTGGAAACCGAACCAGGATATCTAAGGATTCAATCATCATCAATTTGACCATCTAAAATATTAATGATCTTTTTTCAATTGACTCAGTTTGAATTGCCACTTAACATAAAAGATATTAAAAATTAAAATGGAATAAACAAAGTTCTCTAGTATATAAGCTAGAAATGTATTATTATGAATGTAGTACTAAATTAGTTAGTATTGGTGTAAACAATATTAATTTTATCTTTGAATTCGAATGAGATGAAAAATGTAAAGCTATTATTTGTTTTTCGCCTGGTATACGCCCTCAGGTTTTCTTTTTCAAGTATAGAAAGATTAAAGTCTAACAAATTCCTTAACCATTATATTACAAAGATCATGATCAGATCAATGGTATTATACCCCCAACCCATCTCCCCCTCTCAATGGTTCTTATCCCTGTTTCTGTTCATGCAATAATCCCATAATATTAATGATTGGCAGTTAAAGACGAAATGCATTCACATTGGAAATCTTTTATGTACACTCTATATATATATATATGTATATATATATATATGTTTTGTATATATATATACATATATATATACATATGTAGATACATGTGTGGGTGTCATATACAAGAGAGTACACATATATATAAATATGTGAAGGTGCAACCCCGAGTGGCCGATTCGAGCCAGACAGTCTGTCGCCATGATCACGACCATGATCATGTGTCTGACCAAAAAGAAGACAGGGAAAAATAATGGTAAAGAAAAAGAAGAAAAAAGTAGCTTATCAGACATAACAACACGCACAATGAGAGCGGGACAAAAGACTCAAAAGAGGATCACTTACATACAGTGAAAAGGAGAAAGAGCGACAGAGAGCAACAGGGCACACACAATGGCCAAAACCATCCTACACACACACACACACACACAAACACACACTGGTTTGAGAGTCGCTCGCGAGTCGCCTAGTTGATCGCCCGTGCCTTGGGCATTTGACTTTTGTTGTGCGTTTCGCTTTATTTTCATTTGTTTTGGGAATTTCCCAAATAAAAGGTAGTTAAAGCCAAGACAATGCCAACAAAACACACAGGTAGATCCCTGTGTCCATGCAATCAAAATCTAGGTACAGTCGGGATCGTTCGATTGGGATGACAACGATGACATTGCCAAAAATTCAAAAAAAGAAAGAAGATACATACATATACATATGTATGTATGTATGCATATACACCTGAGCTAGATGGTGACAACTACAACATACGGAGTTTCCCAGGCTCTCGGTGCACACAGCTGGTGCAAAACAACAAACAGACAATCGGACCGTCTGACAGACTGATACAGGAAGGAGTAAGTAAGCCGTTGTCTAAGCCGGCTTTTACTTATCAGCATCAGCATCAGCCAAGCGATTTTGAGCCGAGGACTTAGTTAGTTAGCTATGGGCAGATTTAAATGACCACAGCTCAGCGGCGATTTGTATAATTAGAAGCCGCACGCAAATTGTGGGAATTTCTAACCAAAAAGATTTTTCAATCTATGTGAAAAAAGGTTTTATTGTGGGCATGTCTTTTTGATATGAATTTCGCACGATCTAAGTCTGCCATTTGGGCATATTGTAAAACTAACGAAAATTGTCAAATAAACTCTTATTAAATATATATTTTCAGAAGAAACTAATGACTGTGTAGAGAACAGAAATGATGTTATTGAATGGTAGTTTATTAACTATTAATAAGGTCAGCTAAATATAAAATGAATACTTTTAATTGGTTCCCCAAATAAGCCGCATGCAAAAAACTTTCGTTGAAGGGATATGCATTCTGCTCTATTTTAAGTGGGGCGAATTTCACTAAAATTTCGCTATTTTCGTACATATACTAAAAACAAAGGGAAAATACTCCATTCAATAGCCATTCCATTTTAGCTAGAGTCGAAAAATTATTTATTAACTGACATGCGAAAATCCGAAATTATTTCCAGAACCCAAGAAAATGTCAAGCAAAATTAAAGAATTTTTTGGGCTAAATTTCGTATTCGTTAGGATATCGATTGTCAGAGGCCAACAATGGTGTAAGAAAAGGGAGGGGGGAAGGACAGATCAGACGGTTGAATTAAACTGAATTGAAACCCCTTTTCTATTTTTGTTTTCGCCGTCAAGAAATCAATGCGAAATAAGCGCGACCTTCGACAGGGGCAAACCCCTGTGTGAAAGGTCTGTGCAAATTGCGCGATCTCACCTGCGCGCAGTTGACAAAAAAATAAAGGTAATCGAAAGAAAAGAAAATAAAAAGAGATCATTGCCCAAAAACAGAGAGGGAGAGAAAGACAGAAACAGAAAAAGAGGTCGATCAGAGGAAGAAAAAGGGGTCACGCAATTTTTTTTTTTTTTTTTTTAGAAGGGTTGAGCTATTGGGTTTTCAACTTGATTGAGTTTTTGCGATCGTTTTGCCCCTTCCTCCAGAGTCGTGGTATCTATGAATCACTTCAGTTCAATTCATTTCGGTTCGGTTTAAAAGGTGCAAAATAATTGAACTCGAAGAAGGTTGTGAACAAAAAATTTGCAAGCATGTAATTGTCAGGGATTGACAAAGGTCGCAAAAGAAAACGGAAGACCGGAAGAGTTGCAATTGAATTTAACTCTTTTGTTGATTATTTATTGGTCTCAGACAAGCAAAAAAAAAAAAAAAGAGAGCATCAAAGTAGAACATTTGCCTAAGCAGAAGGGTTTGATCTTTCCATTTCCATTTTGATTTCTTTATTCTTTTCTTTTAATTTTTGTTTTTCTTGTATTTCTTCTTTTGCATTTTACATTGAACAATGACAATCGTGATTGCAATAACACAATAGCAAAAACTTCAATAAAAATGGCGCCAAATTTCTTCGACCCGCGAAAGAAAAATAAGCTTCATGTAAAAAGAGATCTTAATTATGAGAAGGAATACAAATTGGATTGAACTGGATTGCTTATGATTATTTTGACTGATCTCGGTAGGCATAATTAATGCAAATTCTTAAAATGAATATGCAAGGCGAATGCCATAAATCATTAGATCTAGACAGCAACTTTAAAATAAAGAATTACAGATCAATTCCCAAAAGATTGTTAAAATTGCGCGATATTCAAACAGATCACACCCATTATAGCTTCATTCTAGAGAAATCTTTGCAATAAAGCGATATTCCATATTCCCCTAGCAAAACGATTTCGAAATCAATTTCAAATAGATCGTATCCTAAGTCAAGTATAAATTTTGAATGGTTTTGTCCAAAGATCAGGCTGATCTCCAACTAATTTATGATCACTTAAAATGTCTTTAGCGGTTCTCCATACTTAGAGATATTTGCCATGCGGAGAAAGAGAAAATGATCAATGGAAATTGGGAACAATGCAAAAAGATCATCACATGCAAAAGACTAACACAATCACATGAGATCACTATCACAGACAGAGAGGGAGATAGACGAAAGAGAGAGGTAGGCAGTAGCAGGGTCAGAGCTAAATAATATAATTCGATAAAGTATCAATTTACATTTGCCAACTCGAAACGAAGGCATTCAAAACCAATCAAGTGCGTGTGTATGCAAATCGATATATGTATGTATTATATACACAAAAAAGGAAAATTGCAACCGTGGCGAAAATCGAGCAACCCTCCCTAGTCTCTACCCCTTATATCCCTTAACCGTCTAGCATCTAATATGATGATCGTGCGACATCTGAAGATTGCCTTTTTCGCAAAAATCGAATTGAAAATAGCAAGAAGAGAATAAAAAAGATCTTCAGACAATTGGCTCCGTTGGTTCGTTTATTCATTTGCATGCATTTCAAATTCATTGACATTTTTGTGTCAACTGTTTGTTGATTGTTAATTTATATTTCGATTTCAATTTTTTGCGCTGATCTTACCAAGAGGATCTTGCGACACATCTTGAGGCGACAGCTGTGCAATTTTTCTTCTAGTTTTTCCTTTCTGCATTTGCGTTGTTGTGTATTTGCGGTTTTGACTCTGGAGTGGAAATCAACTATCAAAGTGTCATCCATCACCTTGATGGGTAACTTGGGTTTACATTCTGCATGTTTACATGTTAGGCCTTTTTCAGAAGAAGGAAAGAAAAAAAAAAAAACGAAAGGAAGGGGCAGAAGGAGATGAAGGGAAAAGTCACACGCAATAAGACAGACAGAGTCTTCTGGCTCCTCTTTTGCATGGCATCTCAGTAATTGAATCTTTTATCCTGAATCCAAGATCGTTCAGACGCACTGGGTAAACGCCTTTGCATTTGCATTTCGCATTTTACATTTGAGCGTGGGCGCCGAGTAGATTGTCGTAATAAAGAGACCAACTTAATGGGGAGACCAACAGTAACATCAACAATAGAATGAGCAATTTTCCACTTAGCCAGCCATGAAATTGTTGCCAAATCTTTGAAGCTAAGCCAAACCAGTCAACCCATTAACCATTTACCGTCTCCACCATATCCCATCTCCTTCTTCATGCTCCTCGAACTAATCAACTGTCAAAGGAAATAACTCAATTAACTTTATCTTTTTACCAAGAATTTCAAATACAAACAGAGTGGCAACTGTCAAAATGCAGTTTCAGATCGAAATTCAACGAATTTCTCCGATATTGATAGGAAGGGAGCATGAGAGGCAACGTGGCAGAGGGGGCTGGGGAGATCAAAACAATATAAAAATGCATTTCTCAAGACAAGATTGAGAAAAAAAAAAAAGGAAAGAGACGAGGAGATCTCCAGCCATTGATCCAGCCTCTTATAAAGTGGCGACTGTCATTCCTAAAGCGCGACACACGATGACTTTGTAGGAAATGCATTTCGAGTACGAGTTTGGAGTAGGGAGGGTTCCATCTCTCGACTCCAGCTCAAGCTCCAACTCCACCTTCACCACCTCCTTCTTCATCATCTTTGTCTTCGTTGTCTTGTTGTGCAACACACAACCCCATCTGGTGGCTGGATACTGTGTGGTTCCAAACAGTCTGGATTTGGCCAGACCAAGCGGCGACTCAATCTCATCGAGTGGCACACAGAGAGAGGAAGGGGAGCCAGGGTAGAAAAGTGTCTCTCACTTTATTTTTATATTTCACTTTTGGGATTCTCTTTTTTATTTGTTGCTGCTTGCGCCTCGCTTTTAACAAGGCAGCAGCAATCAATATGCAATAATCAATAGAGCAACAACATTTTCATTTCCCCCATAGCACATCGATCTGTTTCTGAATCTGTTTCGTCTATGGATGTAAATGTATCTGCATCTGACAAAAGCGCATCCAAACTTGTTAGTGTATTTGGCATGAGCAAACAATAACAACAACAAAAGAGCCCCAACCAGCGAGTCAACCAACCAACAATAACAATGACGATGCCGCAAAAATCATTCTTATGAAGGCCTCCAGAAGAAGAATCGAACCTAATGAGTTGGAGGGCAAACAGACATCGCTTCAGCAAGGAGACCGATCAGTTCAGTTCAGTTAAGATCAGATCAGATCAGACCGGTTTCCTCCCTCCCCCAAATGACTCTGCACTGTGGAACGAATCACAAATATTTATATAAGTCAATGAGAAAATCGATTATATCTTATATCAACTTAAAAATCTCTTTTAGTTGTATTTCCAGCATTAGGACTCAACTAGAAAACATTAGTATGTATCTAAGGTCCTTAGGGACTGTTTCCTCGCGAGACAAAAATCTCTTTTAGTGGTAATTCCAGCATTAGGACTCAACTAGAAACCATTAGGATGTATCTAAGGTCCTAAGAGACTGATTCCTAGCGAGAGGGCGTGAGGGCAGGAAGGAAGGGTCGGCTATTTAACTTTTAGCCTCAAGGGATCACCACGACTATGATAATAATAATAATAATATACATATATTTAAATTACTTTACTCCTTGACATTTTCAAAAGTTTTGAAACCACTGTGGAGCACCATCTTCTCATATGCACAGGGTCTGATTGAATCCACTATTTATGCGCTTAAGGTTAATCAAAGAGCGTTCCTGCGATGCTTTACACTTTGGACATGAAGACAGAGCGACAATGAGACAGCAATGAAGATGATGGGCAAGGGAAGGGAGCGAGACGGGGAGGAGCAGAGTGGAAGACTAAGAGAAACGGAAGGCATCAGGGAGTAAGAGGCAAGTCAGAAACAATTGGAATTTCGGTCGTGTCATAAATGCCATATGAATATGGCCACAGGATATATAGATATGTGCTGGATTATGTGTGTGTGAGGTGTGTATAAGGTGTATATGTGTGTGTGAACAGTTCAGTTGGAGTCCAGTGCCATCCATAAATAATAAAATTTTATGTGTTTCGCGCGAGATTAACTAAAAATTTGAAAAGAAACAAAAAACGAATTTTCCTTCTTCTGGCACCATGGGGCGCCAAGCGATTGTCCAGACTCAACGGCCTGTTTGTTCTTATTAAGAAGGCCGCTGCTGCTGTCGCTGCTGTGGAGCGGCGGCGGCGGCAAACGAAAAAATCTAAAATATTTTAATGAAAAAATTCCCAAGCTAAAGAGAAGAAAAAAAAAAGTCACTCGCACTGATCGAGAATTTATGCCAAGTGAAATATGGATATATGCATACAGAGATACCTAAATACATATGTATGTATGCTGTATTGCACTCTTCCTCTTCTTTACTCTGGTCTGCCACTTATTTATCACAACAAATCAGCGAGCGGCACCCACACAAAACCAATTCGACACGCGCCCATGGTGGTCAAAAGGCTGGAACACAGGCCCTGTCCACGCGATCACTGCAATTAAGAGTCAAATCGGATCGCTTTGCTCCAAGGATGAGTGAAACAGACACAACCAGAGAGGGAGAGAGAGTGATGGAGAGAGAGAGAGAGAGTGTGATAGGGGGGACTCGGCAGCTTCTCTGTAACAAGGTGCTAAATCATTGGTACGACATTAACCCCAAGCTATGGCACACTTTATCAATGCAAAGAGATCCCAAAAAAATAAATAAAAAAGAAAACAAAAATTCACAGAAAAAAATATATATGTATAAAAGGGGGAAAATGTTGCGCCTATCAGCGCCAAAAAGGATAATGTCTGCCTGTAGCAACAACAACAGCAACTGCTGGGAGGCAGCTAATGAAAGCGAAATGGCTGAATTATGATGGCAAACAGCGCACAAACACAACAAACATGCAATGCACATTGCTTCAATTTTGAGTAACTTCAGAGAAACTATTTGAAATTCTTCTATGATTTATAGAAATTTAGTAAATTGAACTAAAGGGATACTTTTTTAAACTTGCCAGCTTAAAGCTCTAACAAATGGTCAAGGGAACAGCTTTATACTTAGTTTTTTTTTTACTGTTTCTGCTTATCAAGGTGTATCCTGTTGAAAGTCTTTGTCCAGTCCAATCCTTTGATTTAATTATTACAAATTTTTTAAAAGAAGATTAAATTGCTGTATCAAAATCGAATTACAAAGCCTAGGGACCTGGACAAAACTTCCAGATTCTAGGGAAAATAGTAGGATTTGAAATATTTGACCCACTGTGGCTGTCTACCAGCATCTTTCACTCCACAAACACACTCACACACACACACACAAGAGTGCAACCATAAAAAAAGGATGGAACTGCTAGAAAAATGTGTAAAAATTGTTTCGTTTCGTTTTGGGGTTTTATTCATTTTTTTCTTCTTTTATTTTTTGCCTGTGGTTTGTCGCTTGTTGTCGCTTTTGGCCATTTGTAGTTCATATTGCAACTCCAGTCATCCCGATCCGACCCCACCCCTTCTCCCTCCATCCACCCAGAGCCCTAGTGCCAGCCAGAGTTGTTGGCTAGTTCATTTGACTTGGGCATCATGGCAACTTGGGCGGTTGGCAACTTTGTCGTGGATTACAATTTATGGCGATAACGTTTAAGTACAAAACGGAGGAGTTCACTCATGTGGATTGACTACCTACCTCCACCAACTGATTGCCTTACATACATAGTATCAGATCTCCGATTTCCTCTCTCAATTTTAAATAACTTAAATTTTTAAAGTTTACTTGTTACTTGTGTTTTGTCTTTTATCTATTCGTTACTTGTTTTGTTCATGGCCAAAAAAGTGTATTTTACTTGAGAAAATTGGGTCAACAGCGGCGTACCGAAACGATAATAATAATAAATAATAAAAATAATAATGATTGAAAAATAATCACAATAATGAGAGTGAGCGACAAAGTAAGTACTATAACAATTGTTCCACCAGCACGAGAAAGCTTAAAAAAATATATAACAAACAATGAAATAAACGGCAGCAGCAGCGGAGACAAGAAAAATTGAAACCTGAAATGATATTCGCAATCAATCAAATATTGCTTAATAATTAAACAATTCAATAAAGTCAACAAAGGAGAGTAAATAGTTATAATAAGTGTGATAGAAGGGGGAAACAACAAACCAATAAACCAACCAAGTGAGAGGGACAGTTTTTACATCAATGACGACGGGCTTAATACCCTAAAGCGTACCAATCTTATAAGTAACTTATAAGACACTTTTTCTATGATCTTGTCAATGAAATATGAAGAGCAACAAAGTTTAGTCAGGGAGCCTTTTATCTACTCTATTCAATTTAAAAATATTTTTTTCTGTTCGTCCTTCTGTCTACTGTTCTCATCGATTATAATTTCCTCGGGCTTTGTCCCATTTTAAATAGTTTTCTATTCTATCTAAGATTAATTTATAGCTTTAAATTTTCAATTGTTGTGTCGTTGTATAGCATATGAGTATAGCATATGATAACTGATAAATCTGTAGGCTTTAGTGTGAACAAATCACCGCTATGTGTCTATAAGGTATTAAGTTAGAACGGAACAACATCTTGGGAAGCTATTGAAATCAAAAGTTACCGCTAAATAATATCTACTCTCGAACTTGTTACTTCTAAAAAAGATTTGAACAATCATCCAATATATGTATGTATAGTAGGTATATATCGTTTTTTCTTTTCTTTGGGCCATATTACAACGTTAAAATGACAAATATTTGTTGTTTAGTTATTATTGAACGGCCACCACAAATCCGATTTGTGGGCTTTTGTCATTCGATTGGCTGCTTTGTGTTGCCTTTCTCTGCGTTTGCTTTTGTCACATTCGTTTCACTACTCTTTCGGTCCGTTTCTGTTTTCAGTTTTTGGTTTTTTTTTTCAGATTCTTTGTTATATTGCATGCAGTTGTTGTTGCTGTTGTTGTTGCTTTTTGCTCTTTGTTTGTTGGCAAGAAATTTTTAATTATAAGCAACTTAACAAAAAGCCAATTGTCATTGTAACTGTCCCCGGGGTTAAGCTCATTTTTTAAAGTAAGTTGGCCCAGGCCCAATCCCTGTCCCAGACAGAGGCAGCGTTGGTTCGGAAAAGCCAAAACTCTGACAGTTCTAAAAAACTAATCGAGTTAAATAGGTTGGGAAAATATTGTTACAAGAGCGTATCATTTAGAAAGTTGATGACAAAAGTCAACTAAATGAAAGTTTTCTCATCGATTTGATCAATACATTTTCATTAAGACCATTAAGACTAAAAATGAGACATTAGAGTAGATAGGATCGATTAGAAATAAAACTCTTAAGCCTAGATTAAAACATAATTGTCGAAAGAGAATCTAAATAATTGGTAATCTAAAACTCATTATGGATTCGTATATGTATCAAGTTGGCCTCAAGTAATTGATTATTATATGGTTGTCTACTTAATTTACTTGCACACTTGAGAGATACAAATCAATTACCATCTATCAGCTGAACGCATCGAATCCTCCAGCCTTCTCTCTCACCAAATGCCTGGTTTTGTTATAAATTAATTATTAATTTGTTAAACTTTTAAGTCCAAGGAAAAAGAGAGAAGAAGAGGATGATGTCTGCATATTAATTCACAGCGGTCTCCCACTCCACTCTCGTTTACCTCCTGCCGCAACTATTAACGATCTTACAGATACAAATTGCCTTTGCGCCGCATCTTTCAACACATTTTTGTCCTCGCTGGTGAGAGTGAGTTGGTTTGTCTTTGGACTCGTCGTTGGGGAGAGGGCATCAATCACAACTACTTAATCTGAGAAAAACTGAGACACACAAATAACAAATATTTATGATTTTTGTTTTTGTTGTTTGCATACATTTCACGCCTCTAAGCCGACAGATACACAGCGGAATAATAATAATAAGAGAAGAGATGAGAAGAGAAGCCCCGAAACAAAACTCATAGTTATGCATAGTTGCATTGCCTCTTCTCCTCCACCTCCTCCTCCTTTTCCTCTTTCTCTACTCCACTCTTTTTTGTATTATTTCACCGCATTTACCGTTTTTGTTATTATTAGTTATTTGTTACTATTTGTTGTTATTAACAATCCCCTTTGTTCTTTGCATTTCTCAAAGCAGCTCTCAAGCTGCCAAACAACCAAACAACTACCAAATCTAAAAAAAAGACTTTCCAAATTGTCTCAAGACAGTGGAGAAAGGATGGAGCACACTGTCCATGCATACTATCCATCCATATTTCCCATTTGGAATTAACAATTACTGGAAATTTTCATTGAGTTAGCTTTTCAATACTAATCATAATCCTGAAGAATACCCAGGCTTGGTGGTACAAATGACTACAACGAGATGATTTTAAACGAAAGTACACTAGATCAGGCGCTTAGATCATCAATTCTTTTAAAAAGATAAAGAACAGAGTTTCATCCTTTTGGGCTGAAGTCTATCTTTTGGTGATTGAAAACTTGAACGTTATTCCTGTAGTCCGACCATCCCACTGCCCTATCCCCAATGTATTAAGATCAACTCTCTCACTTTCGCTGTCTGTTACAAATTTGTTTTATAGATGTTATCCCTTTTTTTTCGCATTTTTGTTTTTTCCTTTTTGTCTTTGGGATTGGGTCAGTTTATGTCCTGGCATTGTCTTATTTAAGGGATGAGCAAAAAAAGAAATAGAACGAAGTAAATGGAAAATGGGCAAACGACCAGAAAAATGACAATTTTCTCAGCTTGTAAGTTGAATTTTATGGGCCTTGGACTGGTATTATCATTAAATTAGGGTTTACAATTTATGGTCCCGGGCACCGCAATGGTATGCGCTAAAATTTTCTTATGACTTTTCAACGTCAAAAACTGTGTAATTTATGAGTCTGAGAAAGCAGCTGAAAGGAGGGAAGGAGGTGGTTTTTTCTTCTTTCGAACGAACGAATGAAGGAAGGATAGATGGAAGAAATTGTGGCCTTATCCAAAAGGTGTGGCCAATTAGTGGCAGCAAATGGCAGGCTTAAAGATGTGAAGATGTTAAACAGGACTGGATTGGGGTGGGGGAAAGTGGGTTAGGTAATGTTGTGTTGGACAAGAGGTGTGGGAAATACTTGGAATTGGATTACCAGATGGCAGGGCAATTTGCAGCCCACTCTACCTTAATCTAATTGAATTGAGGACAAGTGCTAAGCCGATTTGTGGCTGACCATTTCAGTTACATGCATCAACGCACAGCTTTTTTCCCTATAGCTTGCCCAAGGAAGGACACCCACAAAAAATCATCAACACAAAGAAAGCAAATGAAAAAAAGGAAGAAAAAAAAATAGGGAAAAAAGGAAACACAAATACACAAATACTCTCATGTGCACTTGAGTTGCCTTCTTTGGTTGCTTTTGCTTTGCCCTTGGCTTTTGTCAAAGATTTTCCTTTGTAAAGAATCAGCAGAGGAGAGGAGGAGATGGGAGAGGAAACTTCTTTTAGTTGGTCAGTCAGGCGCAAATTATAATGGAATTAATAAAATGGTTCTTTCTCTATTTTATATCTCTCCTTCTCTCTCTCGCTTTCACACATAGTTTAGAGAGAGGGAGATTTGCATCAAAAGAAAAGCAAAACCTAAAAATATTTCAAAGGGATCTCTTGACAAAAAAAAAAAAAAATTGGCATAATCGCAAATGAAGCTGACCGAGGCCAAGACCTAAGCTGATTGATGGCCACAATATATGAGAGAGTACAAAGTGAAAGAGAGATGATGTAAGCAACAGACAGACAGACCATAAGACACTGAGACAGCCAAGATAGGCAGCTATCCATCAAAGGCGGTACACTCGAAGGCGAAATGCAAATGCAAGCGAAAAAACCCACTTAAAACTGTCATTATGATTATTATTGATCATCATCAAGTACAATGGAGAGAAATGAAAAAATATGGGATGGGCCAGGGGGGTGGGGAGGGGAAAGAGAATTCTGGAATTGTTTTCAAATTGCTTAACAATCATTGGCATAGAAAACTGGGTTTCAGGGAGTTACAGACTGCGAGGCAGACAGACACTCTCGAATGGAAGGAGCAGGCAGGAAAACAGGTTAGCGGGATTAACTGGCCCATGTTTAGAAAACTTTCTAAGCAAAACAAACGTACACAGACAAATGAAATTGAAATTGAAATGGAAATGGATCCGGTAGAAGCTTACTTTATGATGGGATTAGCGTTTCGTTTTTTTTTCCTACATCGTTTTCGTTCTTTTTTTTTGCGAAATGTCATAAGAGGGCTACCAGCTGTCAGCTTAGATGGCTAACTTGATCTTAAGCTGTTTTGGTCGTCATGTGAAAATTATGAGAAACTATCGAACAAACTTTTTTTTTCGAAATGAGAGAGAGGACGCAAAAAAAAATGGCAAGATTGCCTTATCAGACGATCAACGCTCGTATTACCCAATGAGTGAAAGAGAGAGAATGACAGGAAGGGGGCAAGATTTTAGGTAGCTCAGCAACAGGACCAAGTATCAGCATTCCCACACGGGACACATGAAAGAAGAAGGACTAGAACGAACGGCCCAAAAGGACTTGAAGTGGTTCAACTAATCAAAACTGACAAGGCAGCAGACCAGCTTGAGATCATCAGTGATCTCGGATCGAAACGATGATGATGATGAAGATGATGATGCGAACAGGAGTGAATGCCTTGTGACATATGGGAGGCTGGACGGAAGTTGAAACACATTCAGAGTTCATCAAAAAGTGGTAAAGGTGACAAAAGGGTTGTGCAAACTTACAAGAAAAGGTCGATCATGGTTCAGTCGGTCGATCGGTCGGCCGTTTCGTCGGTCAGGTAAAGACAAAAGGGTTTTCCTACAGCATCATAGACAAGGGGTCAAACGACAACATTCCTCGCCCCTAGGCCAAAGTTTAAATCAAATTAAATTCTTAGGTTCAAAAGTAACGTAAAAAAAAGAGAGCAATAATCAAGCATCAAGGGGCATAGGAAGCTGGCTGCAATTAGACGGGGTTTGATCAAAAACCCAAGACAAGACAACAAAAAACTGGATTGCTAGAGATCAGAATGATATGGTCTAATAAGCATGTAGAATTAACTGAACAAGATTTACAATTTACACTGCCATAAGGAGAGGATGAGGAGTGACCTTGCACTTTATTTAGTCGAGGAGAAAATGCAATTTGGAAATTTGTTCGAAACTAATTTTCAATTGCTATACATAAAATTAAGATAGTGTCTGTGGACTCTGTATTCAAGTCGAACTTTGCTTAGTCTAATAAATATTTCTGTTTAGAATTCATTAGCATTTAAAACTAGGTTACTTAAAGAAAGTCGCACAAAATCGTCACTTCGAAAAGTAAAATTTTGTGTCGAATTGAAAACGTTTTCATGGGGTCCTCTCACTGTAATGCAATACCTTCAGCTACATATATATTTATGCCTGACCGAACGTCTTTTTGAGTTTTAATTCTTCTTTTAGGCATAACAATTGCCTAGTTGATTTGTATGCAAAACGATTTACGCAAATTTCTGGCATATGTCACTCATTCGGAAAGTGTGTTGGCCATTTTTCAGTCAGTCGGAGGGATGAAGAGGGGAAGGGGAATAAGCGGCACAAGCCTTAAATTGCAAATAGCAAAATGTGTTTTTTTTATTTATTTCAAATTTTTGAGATGCGTATCATAAATTCGCATAAATTATTATTGAATTTCATTGCAAACGGACGGGGGAAGGGAAGGAGATTGGCCATATGTATGGCAAAGAAATCGATACGCAAATTTTCCAGCATGAAATTTGCACACGCAGACAAATGGAAAACATTTGTAACGGCTATTAATCGATGTTGTTATTGTCATCATTATTATATAACCCAAATGCAAAACGAATAAATGATGAGAAGGGTTACGTTACGGTAGGGTCGTACAGACAAAAGCACGAGGAGGAGGAGAAGAAGGTGGGGAATGTGACTTTTATTTAGTTTTACGTATTTTTGTGGGGTTACGCCTCCTTTTTCTAACTCTAACTCTATCTCTCTCTCTCTCTCTCTCTCTGCCTTCCTTTTTAATGAAGCCATTAAAAAATCTGTTTCGTTTGCCTTTTTTTGCTGGCAGTTGTCAATCGGTTCGCAAATGGGGCAAACTGGGCGTGGACCATTAAAATTGTCAAATTTTGTAAAATCCAAAAATTATAAAATTGGCAAATTGAAGAAAAGTAGTCAAAAACACGCCCACAAGCCATAAAGAATGGATATACATAAATATATATATATCGCTTCAGTTTCTATATGTATTGATTGTTATCCTATTTTGGGGTGGCTTCTGTCAGGCGAAAGGGTTAACTTTTTTTGCCGCGTGTTTGCCTCGCCGAAACAAAGTTTGGCCATTAAATTTGCCACGCCTTTTTTTTAATAATTTATAATTGCAAAATCTTGTCATAAGTAAACTTTTTGTATGGGTCAAAAGCCACAAAAGAAGACCAACACCAAAAAAAAAGAAAGAAAAGCAAATCTGAATGGGTTTTTTTTGCAGCTAACTAAACAAATTGTCGACCTTTAAATACCCTGTAACTACTTAAATGCCCTGCAACTAAGCCATACAAAAAAGTTCTTAAGTTAAGTCTTTTATTTAACGAGTTTAAACCGTGCCTGAGTGAAAATCCCGAAGGATTGTAAGGTGGGGTAATGTAGGTGACTTTGAATTCAACATTCCCTTCTCAGCTATAAGGTATACATGAATATGTAACCATTATTACAACCGTTACAATTTGTGTAACCAAAAGCTGGGAAAAGCCGTTAAGTCGCTCACTTGTTACAAAAGGCAGAGACAAATAGCAAATGAATGTGAAAAAGATGATGAAGATACGAGAGCTAGAGGTGGAAAGAGGGGAGCAGCAGAAACATAAAGCAAACTGGAAACCATGAGATACAAAAAATAAAAAACGAAATGTTGTGGCCGGCATGCAGCCTCTCTATGCAAAATAACAAACTTCAACCAAAATGGTTAAAAAGAAAAAGGTATCAACTTTAATTTGTATTCAATCAATGAAGAGAGGGTCACTTTCGCCCTTGACTGCCAGCGAGTATGTCTCTGTGTGTGTGTTTGTTCTAGTGTGTGTATATGGAACAATCAATGCTCATCAGCAACAGTCGCAGCGGTCGCAGCAGCTTCAAAGGATAAAAACCTCCGCGTCTTTTTTCCATTTTGATTTGCATAAGGCTGACCCTTTAACTGCTCCCCGACAAAACAAACAAACTTGCTACACTTATGTCACACACAAGCACACACACACACACATACACACAAACAGGGAAGGAGACATTTCTAGATATGTAGTTCATCATTTGCAAGATCATCATCAAGATGATCTTCGCGTTGATCATCATCTTTCGCGTTCATCGCACTACTCTACACACAGCTGCCTGTCCTTCAGTGAAGTCCTTTTTCGTTTTTTTCTTTTTTTTTTTTTTGCTTCGCGCGCTGTCAGAACCAATCAAGTCAAGACACTCTTGACACAAAACGATGCGTAACTCCTTGAGAGGTAAGAAAAAAAAACTTACTCATTCACTCATCAAACAAGAACTAAGGGAAGAGCGAGAGAAAGAGATCAAGACCCAATCCAATTCAATGACCATGACCAGTGCTCGCTAATTTGCTGACTTTAATCATCGTAGAAGTGCTCCCTTCTGCTGCATCTCAATCTCGATTATGCCTATGCCTAGTTGAATGAACTGCGCTAATTGCCGAGACAATAGTCATTTATGGTCTCCTTCAATCTGATACGATTTTCAAAAGGACAGCCTCCAATACACAAGTTGTCTTATTATTTTACATATACAATATTTCAGTTATTTTTCATTACCTTTATAGATTCTTTAAAGAGCAGTTGTATATAGAACACGATTTACAACAGTTTGTTTAATGCATTAGAAACTAATTATCTCTATTAAAAATAATCACAAAATTCAGATGACACTTGATTAAAACCAAAAATTTAAAAGTTGCTCTGTTAAAATAGATTTGCATCTCTATATGTGAAATTAACATTTTTTCTAATTGAAATTACTTAACATTTAACTCATTTATCATAAAATATTTTGTAAATTGTTCTTTTATGTATTTAAAACATTTTTTTATATATATTTATAACATATTTTCAATTGCTTTGGATAGTCATAATACAATTTTGATTCACTATAATTATGATTTTCTTTGATAAAGATAAAAGATACAGCTCAAATGTTAATATTTCCCTTATTCTTTTCATATTTACCAAATATTAATACTAAAAGTTTACACGTCGATGGCCCTAGCAGCTAGTACGTTTTTTTTTTAGATTTATATTTTTATATAATTTCTAATAAATAATAATAATAATACTAAAAGTGTTGTAGTTCTTTTAGCTTTAGAGTTTTTAGAATTTAATTCAAAGTATTTTTTTTCTTTGTTATATTTTTGCATGGTAAACAGATTGGATTAAATCAGCTTACCACGTTGACAGAGATTACTCGACAATCTAGCAAAAAAAAAACCTGAAAGAAAAACTGGGAAACGCCTTCAAAAATCAAATCACATTATGTATTAACTAAAGAAAGAAAAGGGAAACCCTTCAACTACCACAAGGACAATAAATTGAATGGAAAATTTCAAAGAATCTGATGAAAAGCGCAACAAGATACAAAAATGACAGAATGAAAAAAAAAAAGAAAGAAACATACACATGACATAATGGATAGTGCCAGTATGTACATCATTCTTGTAATTGACTTTTGTGTTGTTTCATTCATTCTTTTTGCCCAAAAAAGAAGAAGGAGAAGAAAAAAACAGAAGAGATGGGACGAGAAGAGAAAAAGAAAAGCAGATGAGTAAAAAGGAGGCGACAATTCATTGAGGACCAGACAGACTGGCGACGACCCGAAAGAAGCCTAACGAATCTCTCAATGGCGCAACGTGCAACGGATGCCTCTTCTCCCTCTATCTCCTCCTCTATCCTACGACGCTCCAGGATACGCCGAAAAAGTGTCAAAATTCCTATAATCCGCTTTAAGGTGTTTTAATGCCCAGTCTGGTCAACCTTCCACCTTGCTCTCGCTCTGCCTGTCTTGTCTCTGCCAGTCAGTCAGTTTGTCTGCCTTGTTTCACATGAATGAATTTTCAATTTGCTGCATGTCCATTGTCTTGGCAACGCACAGAATGGGAACATGAACGGCTGCCGCCCGCGTCCTGCCATTCAAATGTGAGCACGTAGGTGTTTTTTTTGTTTCTTTCTCTCTCTCCTTTTTTTCCATGTCATTGTCCCTTGGCCGAAAGCGGGCCCCATTCAAACAAATACACAGCTGGGGGCAGAGGAAGAGATACCAGGCAGCAGGCAGCAGCAGCAGGCCAGCGTTACGAATAGCCGCCAGGATAATGCGCGCATTCGAGAAGGAGTAGCAGAAGAGGAGACAATCTAGCATATCAAATTCAAACAAAAGTTCAGCCCCTGGTTGTACAGTCCTGTTCTATTCTAGCAAGGTCAAGTGCTGCCTCTCAAGTGGTGGTCATTGAAAAATACTCAATTAGGTATTGGAAAAATTCCAATAATTTTATAAGATTTGCAATCATCTACTCCTACTCCTTTCAATATCCCAAACTGGTTCCCATGTCCATCTTCCTTCAACGTTTTAGATATCATCTTTCTTCTGGTCCTTTTTTTTCTCAGCTTCTTGCAGCGTAATCATATACATTTAAATCGATCAATTGACTGACTGGTCGGTCTGGCCCCGATGGACTGGCTGCTGCTGTCCATTAGGCCAAAGCCAGTTAAATTCCATTTTTCATATGTCTGGGACACTGACCAACTGTCTTTAAGTCCTTCCTCCTGGGCCATGTGAGCATGATTTTGCACTTTTGGTAAGAATAAACGCGAAATAAAATGAATAAAAAAAACCTAAATACATATCTGGCAGAAAATGAAAGAAAAAAAAGCCCCCCCACTAATCAATTTGGTCAGCGCGACAGGCTGTCTGTTGGTGGGTGATTATCAATATGGTAAAGATGCAGCAGAAACTATCTACAGAATGGCATAGCCCAAGAAAAATTATGTAATAAAGCAATCGCGCTGAGTTCAACAAATTTGCAAAGAGCAAAAGTTGTTTGAACTTACATAAATCAATTTAATATGCGATCACGTACAGGCATCTGCCTTATAACTTATAACTTATGTCTATTTGAAATATTTATATTAATTGGCAAGTATAAATCTTAACAATCTATTTTACAGTTTATCAAACAAATTCGTTGAGCAGGCAAAGAAAGGGTTTAATATACAAATTTTTATTAAATAAAAGACAACAAATAAAATCCCATATATACAACATAGCTAAAAAGATTCAGAGATCTGGACTCTAACGAATTTGTATATTTTCGAAGCATTCTTCCATTATAACAAACAGATGCCGTAACATTGAATGAAATTGAAAATATCTTCTAAAATTGATTAAAAATTTATATTTAATACGATTAATTGAATAATAATATATTTATAATAATAAGGGGATTCTCTATACTTATAGAAGGGTCTTCTAGTAATACTCAAGTTCAACTCCCTGTTACAGTTATTAATCCTTTTTCATCGAACAGGATCTAGCAGCATTTTTTCCGGCACTTGAATCAACAAAATTATCTTAAAGATGCTTTACATCTTTCTCTCCGATGCCTTTGGAATTTGTTGCGACATTTTCGTAGAATTTGACGTATGAGTACGATGTTTGTTATCTTGTATCTAAGACAGAGAAAGAGTGAGAGGAGGGTAGGTGACGAGTGGGGTGAAGAGGGGAATGACGAATAGTATACACACATACATATGTGTGTATCAATCGTTTTCTAACCAAACAATGTCATCTCATAACTGCTTTTTGGTTTGGTTTTGTCAGTTTCAGTTATCAATTTGCTGCAAATCTGGCAGATACCGTTTCGATACCGTTTGCTTTGTTTAGAACAAGGACCCAAGGACATAAAAACATACACATACAGACCCATATGCGTGTCTCTATGTATGCATTTGGCATTGAAATTTCGCAAGGATTAAACGCACTCAGGCAACGCACGATGGCAATCTCATTTGTGTTTGTTCTCAATGACAATTGTTAATCTATCGATAGATTTTTCTTCTTTTTCCAAGTGATGTTTCGATCGCTTGAGCAATTTCCAGCAAAAAAAAAAAAACCCAAAAACAACAGTAACAAGAAAAACGATGCAAATCTGTTTGCTTTGTGGCCTAGATGAAATTGAAGCCGATATTTATCTAGGGAGTGTGTGTATGTGCTTCTTTTTTTGGTTCAGAGAAGCTTCTCCCAAGTGGTTCAAAATCCACCCAGTTTAAGGCGAGTGATGGCTGGGGGGACAGGAGCCAAAACAGTTGCAAATGGCAACAACGCAAATGCGCAAAAGAAGAAAAAGAAAAACGAATGATTTTCCCTTTTTGATTAACATTAATGAGCAACAAAAAGTGCAAAATTTACATGGCAACAGCGTCTTTTCTTTGCATGTACGTTTATTCTCCTGTTTTTTTTCCTCCTTATTTTTGGGCTCATTGTTGTTGGAGGTCTTTAGAAAATTTTCCATTGAAATGAGTTGGCAAGAATGTGTCGCCCACCCGCCACCCTCTTCTGTTGGCCCCCTTCTTCATTCCACATAATCTTCGGGACAACAATAACGATTAAAGCATTAGAGAAAAAGAGAGGGAACGAGTCAGGGCGAGGGAAAGGGCGGGATTCCCCCTTTTTTGAAATTGTTTGCCGTTGATTTGCGGCGTTTGCATACATATGTTTAAAGACCTTAACCAAGACCTGAACAACCAACATGCAACACAACAGATCCATGTTCATCATATTCAATGATTATACATATATATGTACATACGTCTATGTATATATATTTTAGTTGCACTCTGTCAGAGCTTTTTTGTCTAACTACTCATTAACATTTATTTCCAAGTGCAGAGAATGCGAAAATGTTGAATGAAAGAGAATGAACAGAATGGAGAATGCAATGGCAAAAGCAACTGCCATGATAAATATGACAAATAGACAATGGCTAGATAGGCAAACGGACTAACAGAGGTGGAAAAAAATGCAAAATGCGAACTGAAAACGACGAGACAAAACAAAATGCATTGCGAAAAACAACGAGAAGACTAAAGAATGGTCGAAATGAGGGCTGCATTTCAGCTGCAAAGTAGCAAGCTGAAAGTGAAATACTCTATGAATGATTTAATAAGAAAGAAATATGCGATTACTTTAGTTAAATAGATATAAGAATGTATGCATATCATATTGAACTATTGCTACCTCACATAAAAGTGTGAAAAAAGAGTTTTTTTTTTTTGTCATTATATAATAATAGAATGTCATTATATTAATGAAGATTTGAAGTAGCAAGATCTCTGATTTACGAGAAACTTTAAGTCAACGTAATTTTCGATCAGATTTACAAATATCTTTTTTTTTTTAATGGTTTGGAAATTGTAAATTTACAACAATATTTCCACTATGCCTCGTTTTGCAACCACTAAAATTTAAATAGACATAATTTTATTTTAAGATGATTGCCAAATTCCTACACATTAGCCATTTGAATAGATATTTAGTTAGATTCCATTATTAATTTTAATATGTATAAAAAAAAAAACTCTTTTTAATCCGTAATAAAAATTTTATTGTACACAAACGAAAGAAGAAACGAAGAAGACTGATCAATTTTTTTAGACGCATTGATAACCAAAAATGTATGTGGGAAGGAGACGACGAATATCATAAAATATGCAAATGCTAATACCAATAGATCGATAGAAAATGCTAGTTTACTTCAGTGAACATTTCACATTCTGACCTTCTTGAATTAATTGAAGACACGATGTGGGATATATCCTATAAATAGACTATCTAAATTAAATATTTCATATTTGCAGTTGGCATTTTAATTTGGTTTTTTATAGATTTTGCTATATTTTTGGTTTGGTTTTGCTCCAATTTGGTTGCTCCAATTCAACCTCCTTGTCTTCCTTATATAGCTAATGCAACCATTTTAAGGCCACTCTCCTGTTAGCAAGTGTATAATTAATACAATGGCTGCCTAACAGAGACAGAGACAGGGACAAAGCCAGTGGAGATGGAGAATGTGTCAGTGACTGAGTGAGAGAGAGAGAGACAGAGAGAGAAACAGAATAGTACAGCACAGAAAGAGACATTACCAAAGACAATAGGAACAGAGCCCTAGTACACACACACACACACACACATTGGGAAATAGAGAGAGGGAGAGGAAGAGTGGAAGTGAGATAGAGATAGAAAGAAATGAAAGAGTCCAGACCCAAATAAATGGAACAGTTGCAATTCGTCTGTCCAATGGACAGTCACTCTGTCAGTCAGTCACTCTTTAAGTCAGGTTGGGGTAGTTTAGGTTAGTTAGATAGAGACTTGCAAAAACGTGAGTCTTTGTCTTCAACTAGCAATTGTTCTCTGACAAAAACTAAAGTAAAGTAAAAAAAAAGTAAAAACAACTGAAAAGTTGTTGAGTAGATGAAGATCTCCATGTCACTTCTCTTTGGCTCCCTTTCTCCCACTTTTTAGCTTAGTGTTAGTGTTAGTGGCTTACATTTTTGACTCATTCGCTTTTGTGTGGACATTTATCATTAGTTTGTTGTTAATTAAAATAAAACCAAAGTGCCAGACGACTACAAATTTAACAAAAAAGAAAATCAAAATCCGCTAAAAACCGCCCCAAAAATAGAACACCTACATACACCCACACACTCACACATACGTAAAACAAAGCTAACACCTGCGTTCGTTGCCTGGGCCCCCATTTACAAAGGCCGATTGCTAAAAAAGGAGAAAACAATGGCGACAAATGCTAAACGTAAAGGGGGGCAGTGGTTCGGGTGGTTGGTGCCAGGCAGGCAGGTACCAACATAGGTAGGTGGGTCTGAGCATGTAGATGTTGTTGTCGTGGCAACACCACCACAAATACCAAAGGAAATTAACACAACAAAAAACCCCATGGACATGAATGCTGCAGGAAAAGAAGAATGCATAAAAAGAGTTCGCTTCGAAAAGTATACAAAAGCCCATGTAGATGTAGCTACCATAATGGTTTCAAAATATATAGACAACGAGAGAGGACCAAGAGAGTTCTATCTAAGCTGTATATATACATATATTCGATTACAAAATATGCAGATCATTTTTCTTTATATGTTTTAATAAACACCATCAGATTAAAAGATCTTTAAAAAATACCAACTACATAAGCTAGACGTAAAAGGGAATAGGGCATTCTGTTGATGTAGTTTTCTAATATGGGCGAAGTGTTGAACCAAGTACGAAAATGTATACCCTATATTTGTTCATCAGTTTTGCGTGCAACCTATCGCCCTTCTAAAATAGGGCAAAATGCATATACATAGATTAGCTAGTCTCTGCCTCCATCTCCTTTAAGACATTCCTGTCCATAAGAAGAAAGCAATATGGCAGTACCCCCAAAACATGTCAGCATCAGTTCAGTAAAATGTCCATTAAGATTAGTTGATTTTGCTTTCGATAGTTTGTTTTCTCAAGAGCGAGGAGAGTGATACACAGAGAGAGAGAGAGAGAGGTAGAGTTTGAGAGAGGGGGGGTATAGTGTGTGGAACGGAGGGGTGAACGTTTCTAAGCACAAATAAGTATAGTTGTGCGGTAAATAAACAAAAACTCCCCCAAAAAAGCTCACACCAGCACCGGCTACAGTCCTCTCACCAAGACATCCCCCACCACCAGCGCCCTGGCCTTCACATCCCTCTCACACCCCCCACACTATACCAAAATCCAACAAAGGCCGCCACCACCAACAAGCAACAACATGTAATATGGTGCAAATAAGAGTAAACCAATCAGAAATGCCGGGGTTCCAATTGGAAACGCCCAGTGTATATATTGTTATCTCACTCATAATCATTGATACACCTGCTCTGGCATGTTGTGGGTTCAGTTTCTATTTCTCGCTCACTCTCTCTCTCTTTCTCTCTCGGTCGCTATGTTTCTCTTGTATCTTTGTATTTGTATCTGTGCATCCCTTTCTTTTAAAGTTGAAGTTGTTGTTGCATTTGTTGGCCTGCATTTCTTTAGCATAATTGTTGTTGTATTTTCTTCTCCAAAGTGTCACCTGAAAACTTGAGCGAGAGAGAGATTTTTAACTTGTTCTCTTTTTCTCTCGCTCTCTATTGCTGTTGTTTTTTGGCGGTTTCTATATGGATTTTTTGCACAATTCTCATTTCTTTTAGATAAATAAAGAAGAAAATTCTCAACTAATTCCAGAAATAGCTCAAAAAATAAAGTAGCTTAAGCTTTTAGCATAAGTTTTGAGAGAGGAAGAGAGAGAGACCATTGTGCATGTGTGACTGTGTGTGTGTGTATGTGAGTGTTATAGAGCAAAAATGTTACATAGGCAAAGTTACGACCATTGCAACCGACCGACCTCCCCCCTTCTTTAATTCTCTTTCTGCTAGCAGTCCCGCCTTAAGCTCCATCACAAACCGCTACCCCCGCGCAGCTCCATGTACTACCTTCCTCGGTGTGTGCCGTTGGTCCCAATGAACGAATGACAAAAGTCCCTGGGACCCAACAACAACGACAACGACTAACTCTGACTCTCTGGTTCGTGCGACTGAATCGGCGGAACGCTCTCGTCGTGCTGTCGTGTTATGTGGCTCGTGTTGTATGTTGTTTTTTTGTAGCGCGAGAGAGCGACGCGCGCCAAGTTTTTAGTTACGCGTCGGAACGTATCCGTTGTATAAGCCAAAGCGCAAAGACCAAGACCAAGATTCAGAGCAACAGAGACTCAAGCCATCCAAAATTTCTAGCGACGGTTTTAGTTTCAACCTAAAAAACACCTTGACAACGACAACAACACATAAATCGTAGCGGATACAGAAAAAATTATAACCAATAAAAAAAAGGAAAAAAATACGAAATTCAAATTGTGCTATTAAAATCGACAAAAATCGATATCATCAAACATTATCTTGTTTTATCTGTATATATTATATGTTGAATCTTTCTCCTACTTTTTTTTGTGTTTTTTTTTCCACCGTTTCTGTCAAAACAAATAAACAAAACAAAACTGGTGAAAAACAACAACAACATCAGCAACAGTAACAGCAACAAGGAGTAGCTGTAGAAGAAAATAAGAAAAACCTTAAGCTACTTATTTTCAAACGCCTGTTAAACAAAAAGTCAAACAATACCCCGCCCCAACCCAAAACACCAACCGCATACCCCTCCGTACTTCCTTTATCATCATCATCATTATCAATGAAATGAAAAACCAAACACCCTGCCTGTCCACCCGCCTCCCCTCCGACACTTATTCCTCTCACACTCTCTCTCTGACGGTGTCTCTGTCTCACACACAATCTTTCCATCTGCACTCAAGAAGCATGCGATCATAAATAAATAAACATAAACTAGTGATATCTAATATGTAATGTGTAAGACAAATAGATACAGATACAAAATACATCTGCAAGATATAACAAACATCAACAACCACAACAACAAAACCAAATTAATATAAAAAAAATAAAAAGCCAGTCCAGCTCAAAGTCATAAAACTCACATATTCAAAAATATTGTGAAGAATTATTAAGTAAAATTAATATCACAAATTCAACATTTTATGGCCGAAGAAAAAAAGTAAATGTGCAACTTGTTTATAACAATCACTTAAATACATTTATGTACATAAATACATATATTAATTATATATGTATATCCATCTATCTATGTATGTATGTATGCACAAAAACCTAATTTGGTTAAATACTTTTATTTATCTTCTCGATTCTCTGCAAATCGCATTAACGAAAAACGGAACTTAAGTTAAGGAAATGCAGCACTATCGAAGGTAAGTTTATTGACAAATTAATCTACAACTTTATATGTACATATATGTATTTGAAACACTAATTTAGAATTGCACTTAACATCGAGTCCAAATTCATTTAAATGAAAAAAATCATAGGCCCTATTTCTTGGCCAAAATAGAAGCCTTTTCATTATTTCAAATGGCAAAACCAATCCAAATATGGCTAAAGTTCAAAAAGAGATGATGAAAACGGTTTACTTTCATTGAAAAAGGCACATATCGAAGATCAAAGAAGTCTGTTTATAAGAAAGCCATAGATATTGCCAATTTCTTCACATAAAATTCTTTTAACACCCATTAAGTTACATTAGGTGGTTCCTAATGTAGAGTAATTTTAGATCTTTGTATTTCATATATTCTGTATTTTTTATCAATGTAAAACTGTTTTGTTTTAATCTTAACACATAAACTTAAGCAACATTAAACAAAACCAACACACAGAAATTAATTCATCTTTTTGGTTATAAAAATGTTTTTTACAGCTTTCCCCCCAAACTTCGCTTGGTTAATTTATAGTAAAAACTATAGAAAATTAACGACTTTCTTCCGCTTTGAATGTCTTTTCAAATGTGTTTTTGAAATCTGAGAATAAATGTAATTAAAGTTAAGCACTATTATGTTAATCTTTTAACGACTGATATCGATATTGAATTTTAATAGGTTCTATCATTATTACATTTGCCAAAAACATGTTTTTTGCTTGGAGTCAATTACAATTAGAAATAGTCAAGGGAAAACTGAATTTCAATGCGGATTATAAATCAAAACTTTTTTAAATTAGTTTCGTTTAATGTTTCGAAGTATTTTCAACTTAACTTTCGTACAACTTTAACATGCATTTTTATAAAGATATAAAAATTAGAGAATGTTTAACTATTTCATTAGGCAAAAAGCACCTAAAATTGGTATACCTGATAACCCTCCATTCATCAGTTTACTGATCCTTATAAATACTTAATATCTATAATTTCAGTGTACGCAAATGAGTGAGCCTTTCATGTAGATAAATTAAGAAATTGATGGTCGATCTGATTGAAGATTCTGCTGACCTCTTTGAAAGAGCAGCGCGGGTCCACAACTATGCATTTACAAGAATAAACAAATTTGGATAATTATTTGTTGTTGGGCTTCGGTTAAAGGCTTGCTCGGTATTTTGTGCTAAATCATTGTCGGTATCTTTTTAATTCATTTTTTTTTATCTACAAAGAAAAAAATTATACTCTGGCTGTGTTTTGTTTACTTTTGCTTTCGATGTTTCTTTTTTTCATTCTTCTCTTGTGAGCGATGATCAAGGGAATGAGCGATTCCTTAACGATGTTTATATTACGGAATAAAGAAGAGGAAAAATCAATTTGATTAAGAAAACATACGAAAGAAAGAAATCAATGAAATAAAATTTTATAACAATGTGCAAAATAAGAAAAATTAGATTGTAAAACTTTATAGGAAATATCTACGCTTATTAAAACTACTTAAAACTTTTATCTTGGGTAAGGTTTGATTACGATTATAGCTAATTAATTAATTTTAATTCTGCTGGTCTATATAGGCTTACAGACCTAAAAAGCCTTTAAAGTTTAAACCAAATAATTTAATAGAATGTTGCATCTTTTGACTTTTGCCATTATAATAAAGTTAAATGGCTTACAAAATGGCCTTTTTTTTTACTAGATATAGCTGGATATACGACCGGAAATATTTCTGTTCTGCATTATTTCCCACCATCTAAAATACACTTGTAGTCAGTCAAGAGGCAAAGCAGGCCAAAAAGCATTTTTTTCAGCCACCAAATGACGCAATTTCTGAAAAAAAATTTAACAAGTAAATTTGCACAAAATGTTCAAATAAAACAAATACATATACATATGTGTATTAGGTTGACGTGCCCTCTTCTTCAATTATACATATTTTTGGTATGATGCGAGGCATTTCCATCCATCATTCCAACCAAGAAGACCAAACACAATTGTGCAAATAGAATTTTGTTAATAACGCCAGTCCAGAGGCAAACCAATTCTGCGACACAACGCATATTTTTAACACAAAAAAAAAAAAGAAAAACCAGAGGGTCGGGGCTAACTTCGACCTCGTCAAAGGTTGTATACCCTTGCAACTTTTTTGTAACTCTTTCCTTACCTATAGCCATCAAAGTGGAAAACTCTTAACTAAAAAGGCTTAAAGTTATTAATCAAAGTCACTGTTTTCCACCGATCGTTCCTATGGGAGCTATATGATATAGTCACTCGATCTTTATAAAATTTGGCACAGTGGTTTATAAGTGTAATAAACTCATCTTTACGACAATAGCTTAAAAAACAACGAAGTTATTGAAAAAAGTCACTGCTCGTGACTTTGCCGTTTGTATGGGAGCTATATTTTATAGTGGTCCGATCCGGCTGAATCTGAGATATACAACCTGTGCACTATATACAAGTCTACATGCAAAATTTCAGCTCTGTGGCTCTTACGGTCTAGGAAGAGTTTGCGGTGATCCAGACGGACGGACGTGGCTATTTGAACTCGTCTCGTCGCGCTGATCAAGAATATATATACTTTATTTGGTCGGAGATGCTTCCTTTTGTGCGTTGTACACTTCTGACCAAAATTAATATACCCTTTTTTGCAAGGGTATAAAAATTAAAACCGAAATAAAGGCACAGATGTTGTGGTGAATGAGAATATGTCTATATAACTATATTTATATATATTTAATAGGTACATATATTTATTTATGTAGATTGTTTTGGTTGTGTTTTTGCCAACTATTAAACAAATGCAAAATGCTGTTTGTTGATGGTGGTGGAGAGGGCAAAGTACAGAGCTAAAAGAATTCTAATTAATATTCATCTGTATTTGGGTTTGCCCTTGGCGGGAAACGAACTTGACACTAAACCAAGAGATACGTTTACGAGGCCGATTGTTGCGAGTGTGAAAGTTCTTAATTACAAACATTAGGGGGCCCAGCGGCTTAGGGCTACCACGGACTATGGACTAAAGACGATGGACGACGAAGAACGACAGAGGCAGCAACACACAGCGTGCGGCCAAGAGACACTTTTGAATGGAGGCGATTGGATGTGGATGCACACACAAGAGAACAGGCATGAGGCATTGGGCATGGGGCATGAGGCAGACGAGGCGAAGTGGAAGCGGAACGGAACGATACATTTCAACACAAAGTGGAGACACTTAAAGCTCTACCTGTATTGAGGCGAATCTCTCTCGAGTCTCAAGAGATCTCTCAGCATGTGGCTAAGCCGATCATAATTCTTGTTTGACATACCAACAAACGGATGAACAAATGAACGAGAAGCAACAAGCCAACAAAATAAAAAAAAAAAGAAAAAGAGGAACGAAAAAGAGGCAGCCAAACACGTTGCCATGGGGAGAGGATAGTGCATGGTAGACTGCGATTCAGTTGACCAGGAGTGGGAAAGGGGAATGGAGATCAGACCAGACAACGGGTAGCCCTCTTCGTCTCTCAGCAAGATAAATTCGCTTAAGGTAATTTTACACCTACAGAAAAAAAAAAATAAAAAAAATTCCCATAATAATATGTAAGACTAGTGAAAAACATAATCTTGAAAATCTATTAAAGCTACTAGATTAGCCCACGGATTGTGACGATATACCATACTACTATATAAATATGTATAGATGGATAAATTGGAAACGTTTTCGGGGCAAAAACTGTAAGCTTAACGGTCACAGTTTCTTCCCACCTTCTTCTTCGGTTCTTGTTATTCTTTTTTTTCTTCTGGTTTTTCTTTCAAAAAATTCACAGCAAATAAAAATATCTTGACTGCAATTTGCGCACAGCTGGTGGTGCAACCGTCCTCTCGCCTCATGGTGGCCCTGCATGGTGCATGGTGCATGGTGCACGGTGTTTGGTGCAGCAATGCACCAGAAAGCCAAAATGCAAAAAAAAATAAATAAATAACCGCGCAAAAAAAAGAAACCCAAACTTGACAACACAGAAATTTTTTGTTTGCACTCTATAAGGATTACAAATATGTCTCACACTCTCTACTCTACTCTACTCAACTACTCCACCTGTTCCCCTTGTAGCAGTTGCTCCTGTTTCTTCTACTCCTCCGTCTCCTTTTTACCTCTTTTGCTCCTCATTTTATTTTGTTCGCTCCTTTTTTTCACTTTTACATAAATAAATTTCATGCTTAATACGCATGCCTGAGCAATTTTTACTTTAACACCAAAATGTGAACTGGATTCGGCTCAAACTGGACCGACTGCAGCAGATACCAGAATAAAAAACAGAAGGAAAAAAGATACATATAATGCCCGGAAGCAGTACAGATGTCGCGCATGGCAAAGCCTCTGCCTTTGCACAGACGGTCTGCATAATGGACAGAGATCGACTGGACAGCAGCCGAAATGGTCCAGGGAATGGTGGCCCATTAGGGAGGGAGACATTAGTCTGGTTGTGTGTATGTCAGAAACAGAAGTTAACTAAGTTAAAACTTAAGTTAAAACAGTAGTTCATGAGATTTCTTTAAAAAGTATGCTATATACAGATCTCAATGCTAAATGATATAGTGAAACTGGTTGCAAATTTCTAGTTTAAATCTTTAGTTGAGCGGCTACATTTGTTTAAACTAGGTTCCAAAACTGTTTTAATAGTTTTTTTTTTATATATTTTTGATGAGTTTTATGATGATTATCATATATTTTTTAAGGGTTACAGATTCTGTAACAAGATCTAGAGAGCTTTCTTTGGATGGCTTTTTAATCACATAAACTGTCGAATTTTAGATTTATACACAAAAACACCCTTAATGCGTATGAATTTTCAATTTCGATTTATCAAATTATTTGGAAAGATTTAGGTCCACCGATCAACTGTATTATGTAATTCTCCATGCAAATATCCGCTGCAGATGACATATTTGCTTGGGCACATTGTGTTCGAGCTAAAGAGCTTGTCGTCTCATAGCCTACAATAATTATAGCCTCTACTCCGCATATGCGAGTAGGCATATGTCTTCCGCACGCCCAACTCAATTGTACTCTAGAATTAGAATTTGCACCATTAAACAAATTGAAAGCGTTTAGCCGGACGCTCAATGGGTTTTCGGGCATCTTGACCCATGACTGCGAATAATTGGGTGGGGGTGGAGGTGAAAACCCCTTTTTTTCTTCTCACTGTGTGTGTTTGTGAGTGTATTTAACACATTAAAATCTTTACAATCCACAACCCACAGAGAGAAAGAGAGATTTCAGTGCTGGGCATCAAGTGGAGAGCCACATTAATCCCGCTTATAATGCACGCACATGTGAATTGGAAAAAACCTTAGATGAAACCTGACCAAAACATCGAGAGCACAACCAAGGGGGGGAAGAGTAGAGAGACTGAGGATGAGTGAAAGAAATGGTTTTCAAGTGCCTTGACGCATAATGAACAGAAAAAGAAGGAGTCAGAGGAGATGGAGAATGAGGATGAACGACGTCGTCTGTGACGGCGGCGGCGGCATGTGCAGGCCGCACTTTTAAGGGTTGACATTTGGCCCAAACACAAAAAAGGAGCTGAAAAGGTTTCAAGTTCAATTTAGAGTTGAGGTGGCGACTGCCAGCCCGAGGCAGGTCCATGTACCATTGTATTGTTTCCATTTTTTCTCCTCCACCTCAGGTTGGGGAACAGGCAAAAGTGGGGTGAGGGATGTAAGAAGGGCGCGACACACATTTTAAAAGCTCAAATCAATTAGTTAATTGATTAACAAAGCCTATAGGCAAGACAGAAAGTTCTTTTGTAAGGGGTTTGATGACCTAGCATGAGAAACAATGCAATGTATACCATAGCTGAACCCATTAACTGTTTAACGGCCCAATTATTATTAAATAATCAATATTATAAATATCGATTGGTAAGATCTAATGCCGATCAAATGACTTTTTGCTGAGATTTTCGATGTTTAAATAATAATAATCTATGTTTACGATACATTATGCAACAGATGTAGATTTAGAAATTGGATAATTTCTTCATATACTTATTTGCGATGTTTTCTCTTATTATTAATTATAAAACATGATTGCGAAACTTTAAACTCATAACTTCTTATGCTAGTTAAAACCTGTTCTGTTCATGTTATCGACCAGACTATTAAAAAGTATTATCCTGATCATAAAAACTGATCATAAAAGACATTCTGTTTGCTTAACTTACTTGCAGCGCAACGAATATACATCGAGAGACCATAACTATAATCATTAGAACCTTGACACCATTCCAGGAGGCGTTGGTCAATATTATTGCGGAGCTATTTCCATCAAAAATATGATGGAACGTCTATCCACACATTTGTCGCTATCTGGCCTATCGCTAGCACATCCATTGCAGACACATTTGAGCTCTGTGAGCTCCAGCAGCGGTTCGCATCTTGGTCAATTGGCAGCGGCCGTTCAGCAGCATCATCAGCAACAACAGCAGCAGCAGCAACAGCAGCAGCAACAACAACTCAGTGCCGATCAGAGCAATCACAGTCATTCCGTGCATCATTTGCATAGTCAGCAATTGTCGCTGGGCCATCATCATCATCAGTGCAATAGCAATAGTAGCGGAGGTTCACCAAACGGTGGGGCATCGGTAGGATTGGCAGGATTACATCCTCATACAGCTGCCCTGCATCACCATCATCATACGCAATTGCATCAACATCATACCCAGGCGGCGGCACAGCAGCAGCCACAGGCGGCACAGCAACAGCAGCAGCAGCAACAGCAGCAACAGCAACAGCAGCAACATCAGCAATCAGCGGCTTCCTCCTCGCATCACAGTCAGTCAGCGGCATCATCGGGGGTATCTAGCCATCAGACGCAAAGCCAATCGTTGCATCAGCCCCATTTGAACGGCAGTTCGCAGCTTTTATCCAGTGCGACCAATAGCCATCACAGTACTCCACCACATCCACAGCACCCGTCCTCCTCATCAGCCGGGACTACATCGAGCAGTGTAATGGCCGCCGCAGCAGCTGCCCATCTCCATCACAATTCTCAGGCATCGCCCATTAGCAATTTGCATCAAAATATGGGTAGTCTGATGAACAGTGGCAGCAGTGCCAGGTTGGTGAAGATGATGACACTATTGCTATTGACAGTTTCACCTAATCCTCACCATCCGTTCCTTTTCTCTCTCTCTCTGTACAGCGATGTCTTCTTCAGCCTGATGATACAAAATACAACGAAACGCCAGAATGAGGAGCATATCAAACGTCCAATGAATGCTTTTATGGTCTGGTCACGTCTACAACGACGTAAAATTGCTCAGGATAATCCCAAAATGCACAATTCCGAAATATCCAAAAGGCTGGGTGAGTACAACAAGTGTATCCTAAGCTATCTACTTAAACTTTAAAAATACTCTGATTAGACACTACAACTGATATTTGGGAATAGCAAATGGAAACTACATAACAAATTGTCCTCTAGATAGACTCGAATCAAAGTGAAGTTAAACTTTAGTTGAATTTTGTGATAAATCATTCATAATACCAATTGAGATTTGAGAATATATATTAAATTCTATTTTGGATATACAGGGATCCCCGTATTTTCACCCACTATTAGCACCTTTTCTTTAAGCCATTAAACTTTGTGTTTTAAGGTTCATTTGAGAGTTTATTTAATTTAAAAAAGAAAAAGAAAACAAAACCAAAAACCATACGTTTTTTCTCTTCAAGTTATTCAAGCTATTTCAAGTGCAAACAGACAATTGTTTGTTAATATATTTCAAAGTTAAGCTCACTTCATGTTGTCTTATTTTGTGTGCTTTGTATAACAAAACCACAAAGATACAGACAGAAAAGAAAATAGAAACCCAAAGTGAGTGTGAGAGGAAGAGAGATTGGATAAAACTGTTTTCACCCGACATATGTCTAATCTGGAAACAAAAGACGACGGCCTACAAAACGAAAATTAAAATGCGGCACACGACCTGCCAATCTCTAGCACCCACACTCACTCGCTCGCTCGCTTGCTCCCTCCTTCGTCCAGCCCACTTATGCAACTTAAACTAATCAACGTAATACCAAACTGTACCCAACACCACAACTCCGTCCGTCCATCAGTCCGTCGGTTTGTAGAGCGGAATGGGGCGGGGAAGAGAGAGAATGACAATGACAAACCAAAAACGCGAACGTACTCTCAACGCAACTGTCAAAAATGACAAGCGGCTGTCAAACAATAGCAGGAAGCTGTTGATTATATGGAAGGCAAAGAAGGGTTTGCTTTTTTATTTCCATTTCGTGTTCGGGTTTTGGGATTCGTTGAATTTGAGTTTGGTTTCAATTATTTGGAAATCACCCACCCAGATAAGTTGCCAAATCACGAGCTGTTTGTGCCATTGTCTTGACGCTTAACTAGTTGCAAAGTTAAGTAGTTTATTTCTAGGGCGTCTTTGTTAGCTAATCCCACACACACTCGAAAACAGAATCTGGGCGAAAATTCCTTATCGTAGACCACTTCACGTCTCTCTCTCGCTTTCTCGTAGTTCAATTCAATTTCAATCAGACACGTGGCAACTGACAGCATAAATCTTTAGCATAAGAATAGAAAACAAATACCAAGGCTAAGACTGGTGAGACTATGTCTACCGGTTACCAGCAACAGCATCATCAGCATCCACTACCTTTGCAAGCTTTTCAGCCTGCTTTTTTCATGCATATTAAATGAGTGCGAAATCTGGCAGAAAATCGCTGTCATAACAGCGATAGCAATATAAAGGCGGCCCCCGAGGCTGTTAAGTTTTTCACATCATCTTCGTCGTCATTGATTGAAATTGCAGCCATTCTTTGTCCTTGTTTATTGCAAAATTTTTAATATAAAAATTAGTAAGCATTTTAAACTGGATCTGTGATACCAAATGTTAAAGGAAATGCATGAAAATGGCTACGATGTTGAATTCAAATAGAATATCAATGGAAACCAATGTATATACATACATATGTATGTATACACGTACGTGAATATGAATGATATAAAGATATTTCCTATTTTTATACTCTATGTAAAAGAAAACTCATGGGTACTTCCATGTTTACCCCTTTCATTTTACAATCTACTAACTTCTTCTATTACTTTGCTCTCATTCTCTGGCAAAGCACTTGTAAAATGACTTTTTTTTCCTTTTTATATTTTCCCATTGTTTAAGCAAAAACAAAGCAAATTAAATGCGACTCACTTGCCATTCAGTTGAGCGCAGCAGAAGCAATAGAGAGAAAGAAGGAAAATGCAGCAAAATGCCTAGGGAATTCCCCCTTTTTTTCTCTCTGTTATTATTCCATTTCGATTTTTTCCTTTTCTTTCTTTTTTCTATAAATTTTGTCGACATTGCCTTCTTTCATTTACCAAATCAGCAAAAGTTCAACTTAAATACAATCTATTCGACCAGCAACAACAAAATGGTATATTAGAAAACTTCCTGTAAGCTTTTGTTGGCATTTTCAGTTTAGGTTTTCATTTTGATATAGACATTATATTTTTTTTCTCTCTCACATCTTTTCTTCGATTTTTGGCAAATCCATTATGTCAATTGACAGTTCCCTCTGTAATATTTGCTGTCAGTTGCAGCCATTGTTAAGTTTGTTTTTTGAAGCGATGAGACGACGAAGATGGGGCGAGTTTGAAGAGGAATTGAGTTTTCCTTTTGTGCCCGAAAGGTGTGTGAGTGTTTGTGGGGGAGTGTAAAGAAGGCAAACTGATGTAGGTAATATTTGTTTTGTCATTTAACATGATTTAAAGGCTTTAAGAACCATATTTTGATCGAATAAAATACATCCTGAGCAACCTTTCGACGATTTAATCTGCTTTTACCAAACAATAATAGAGATTGACTTAAATATATCGAATAGGAAAGTGTCTACAAAATAGAAAAGGCACTTGATAGTTTAGTCCAAGGATTTTGAATCACTCGATTAATTCAAACTGCAAACTAATTTCCAGTTTTTGTACTTTTTTGTTTAAAAGAAAACTATTAAGAAAAACCATTTCTGAAAACAGAATCACAAAACTACTTGAAGTTTTGGTTTTATTTATTTATTTGAATTAACAATTAAACAGCTTTCAACAAAAATATGCAACCATTTGCCACATTTACACAAATGTCAAAAAGTTTTTTTGCACTTGAACAAAAAAACACAACAGAAACAAAAAAAAAAATACAAACGAGAGAAAAGTTACCCCGGGATTCAATTAAATGAATAAAATAACGCTCATTATGAAAAATTGCAAACAGAATGAAAACTGAACAAAAAACCAAAAGAAAAAACCATTCAAACACATAAAAAAACAAAAAAAAAAACTGTGGCATAAACAAAGGCGCTACAAAAAATGGCGGCGCGAAAGCTACTTTTCAACACACACACACACATACAGACACAGAGATACACACGTAGAGCAAGAGCGAAAGAGAAAGAGAGAGTGAGTCGAGCGTTGGGCAACTGCCAACTGGCAACTGTGGAGAGCCTCTTCAAATTCAGACGCCGCTGTTGCCGTCGGCATTGCCATTTATTTTATTATAACAAACAAAAGTCGAAACAAAAAAAAGAGCATAAAATAATAAGTACAACAGTGTCTCGGACGGGACTAACCCAGAGTGTACACCGTAGTTTCTATACCCTCAAAGTCGATAAAAGTAATTCTGAACCCAACAAAAGTGTATAAAATGTCGCAAATTATCTAGTAAATAACTAAAACTTTAGAAGAAATGCTCGATTTCGCAAATGAGTTTAATAAATATATCAAATATTATCCTTGATATGTTGAAATTCTTTGATATTATTTAATAAAATTGACAAATATTTAGTGAATTTGGAATATATTTTCAATCTATTCAAGCCAATATAAAATATTGTTGAATTTTTAACAAATATTTAGTGAATGAAGAGGGAGAGAGCCAAGAAATGACTTAATTTGTAAAATAAATATGTCATAATTATAGACTAAAAAGAATTATTCATGGAAGGAAAAGGATAATGAATACAAATTTCAAATAAAGAAGCCGTTTCCTACCAAATGCATAAATAAAAACTCCGTTTCATTCGATTTATATTCTAAAATTCTTATAAATAATATCTATATTCACATATTTAGGGGGGAAATGAATGTACCCGATTCATTTTTTTTTATGTTTTTGGCACAGTGTATGCAAAATAGAAAGAAAAAGAAACACAACAAGAGAGAGAGAAAATGCTATACAAAACAATTTTGTTGCGCCCTGGCTTAATTGAAATTGTAACTGTCATTAATTACTGTCTGGAAATTTGAATTAACAACACAACAAACAAAGAGCAATAACAACAGCAACAACATCATCATCGACAACAACAAAAACAACGGCAACAGCAGCAACAACAATAAGCACAAGAAGAACAACAAATGGGAGAATATATATGTACATATATTTTTTTTCGTGAAAATAATTGAAAAACCTGTCGAATCGACTGCTATCGACCGACCGCCTCTTTATATATTACGCTTCTTTTCTTTCTCTCTGATTTCGATTTTGGCTTGTGTTTGGGTTTTTTTAATCAAAGCTGCTCCTGCGGGAATATTAAATAATGTTAAACAATACCTACTTCGTTTTGCCCGCATTCGCGTTAACCTCCCACTTCATGCTCCTCTCTCTCTTTCTCTATCGATTTGAACAATAGAAAAACGACTTCGACTTTCATTCTGACTGCGCGCGGAAAGCATACAAAAGGTCGAGCTCAAGCCTTTTTGCCTTTCCTCTATATACTGTGGGGGATACGTCAAGACCTTTTTGTTGCACAATAAAATGCAAACAATTGATTAGTTTGCAATTGGAATAAAAAGAAAACGAGAGGAGCAGCAAAAAAATCGAAGCAACACACACACACAGCGAGTGTGAAGGCGATCCTTTTGTTTAGTTTTTGCAATTGACAGGTGGAAGGATTTTCGAAAGAGAGTTAGCTTGGTGGGTGGGATAGCATACCCATTATTATAAAGAAAAGGGGGCAAGTGTGCGATGTGGATATACACTCTTAATTACAGTACGCTCAATCAGTGCAAGAAACAACAAAACCATTCAATTGTCTTAGATTTACATATAAAACAAATCACAGACAGATGTATAGAGATTGAATAAAAAAAAAGACAAGGGTCAATTCATTTCTAAGCTTAAACTCAAACAATAAATGGGGAAAAATCTTGGTCTCATTGTAATTTCATTGTAAGCCTAACAACAACAACATTGAAGCCTAATAATGAGCATCAAATTCAAAATCTTCTCTTTGTTTTGTTTAAGAAATTGGTTTATAAGGAAACAAGATTCATTCTTATTCTCTAATCTCTATTCTTATTCTCTAAAGGACATTATTTAAACTTTGAGTGAGAATGAGAACCAAGTGCATAATCATCTAATTCAATAACTTCAAATCAAGTCACTCTTGAGTCGCTTAAACTTAAAGCCGCTTTTTACTCGCAGCTATTCGATTTAATATATCTATTAGAATAATACAAAAACTTTTATTTGGGCCCTTATAATTAACTGAACAGAAAAATCTTGTTAAAATGCTAAATTACAATTTATTAGTATACAGAATGTAAAACTTACCGATTTTGAAATGAATTTTTACAGTATTGATGTCATAGATCTAGAAGGTAAAGAACAAATTCATCTAATTAACAAATTCAATACAAAGTTTCTAGCTAATTAAATGTAAACTTGTGAATAAATAGCTTTAAGGCTACTTCCACACACTATGTGGGCTCCCACACAAACTCACACACTGGCACACACACATGGTCACCTTTCTTTTTCTATTCTAACACATTTCCGCTACAACAAAAGTGGCGCAAACAAGCAGAGAGTAACTTTTAACGCTGTAGAAAACCGAATAGAACAGAACGAAACCCTAAACCAAATCCCAGCATCAAATTGCCGGGCAAACAATTTAATCTTTGGTAAGTTCTGACCCAAGTCAAATAAGAACACAGAGAAGGAGGATGAGTAGGAATAGGAATAGTAGGTTGAAATAAGTATACCAATTGTGTAGGGAAGGAGGTAAAGTGTGAGAAAAAATGCGGGGGCAAAAAAGAAAAGAGACCAAAAACGTTAACTAAAACTATTTGAAAAGTTTGTTCAACTATGTGAAACTGTGACGACTACTGCAATTGGAGCCGTGGGCTGGTTGCTCTGGTCTTGGTCTTTCAATATTTGCCCTGTGGGTTAACAGACTTCTGGGTTTTTGAAACAGTTTTCCAGTCAGTCCAGATATGGGGGGGGGATAACTTGTTAATTATACTCGAAATGCTGCGTTATCGACTTGTTTTTCATATCAATTATTAAGCCCAGGCACTTTTCCATCTCTTGCTGTCTCTCCTTTTCTCTCTGTCTCTCTCCCTCTTTATTTGATCTAAATACAGCTGGAAGAGAGGGTCAGAGGCGCCACTGGCCGGTTGGGAGACATTGGACAAACATAGACATTGTCAATTGTCGTTCCTAGTTTATTCAACTGCTCAACATTGGAGATGTTTCATGTACTCCTACTCCTCCTTCTCCTCCTCCTGTTTCTTATGTGGCTGCTACTCCGCCTTCTCCTTCTTCCACCTATCAATTCTTGTCTTGTTTATTATTATTATTGTGCAGGGTGCAAAACCTTTGCTTCTGTCTTCCCACTCTCTTCAAGGTGTCGTTCACAGAATGCCTAGACCTGGACTTGGGCACTGGTGTGGAGCATAGAAGTTGCTCATTTGATGGCCAGTTGCCACTTGGACGATGTATAGCTTGTCGTTCCTTGTCAATGTATTAGTATTTTACCAAGCAATCCACATTATGAGTGGGCATACAGAAACCCCTAGGAAATGGGGGACGGATGGGTAGCAGTGCTACAATTGTGCCTTTTGTATGGCATTTATTGTTATAGTTTTCTCTTGTTCGCTCCTTTCTTGTTATCGTATGTGTGTGTGTGGGCCTAAGCTGGATATTTGGGTGGGAGATGGTGGAACTTCTATCTGGACCTGACAGTCGTCTCTCGTCGTTTTCTCTGCAACCCGGCCTGTCATCATCGTCGAGTGTTACAATTCTTAACAAAGCCTTTTCCCAATAACAATGCAATTTATGTTTGTCCGATATTATACCTAAAAAGAGGGTAGACGACAAGTTAGGGCGGAGGGCGGTAGGCAGGGGGCCCTTCAGCTTGTTGGCACTGTCATGTGCCATGTGACAAGCCACTAAAATTACACGTTACAACTAATTAGCGACATTTCCCACTCGAATTCTTCGAGTAATTTATATACAATATGTCCAATTCTTTTCATTTTTTTTTGTCATTCGCATTCTTGTTACTGGAAGAGAATAGAGAGAGAGAGAGCGGCAGAGAATTATTGGCAGGATTGCTATACACCAACTAAATTAGATGGATACTTCTTGGTAGCAGCTATATAAATGTACTCAGGCTGCATATAATAGAGTTAAGCTAGTTAATAACAAAGTAAAGGCACATTCTATACATAAATGAATGTATACAATTGTAGAAGAAGAAAGGAACAAAAACAAATACATAATGGTTAGGAAAAAAGAAAAGGTCAAACGGAGAAAAGAAATAGGCGATCAAAATATAGACTATTAAAATAGCCAAATTAAGTAGGACAAGGGATAATGTAAAAAAAATATATTTTATTTATGACATGTGTGAAATTTCCATTTTTTTTTGAGTGAATTAAACAAATAAAAATCCATTAATTATAATATTTGAATAATTAGTAGTTAGGATTACAGAGAGAGTTTAAAAAAAGGAGGAGAACAAAGAAAACAGGTAAAACTTTGGGAAATTGATCAAAAGAAGATAAAATTAGTGTCTAAACTTACAAATAATCTCGTATCTAATGTAAGTTGAAGATCCTGCTGATTCGAAGTTAAGAAACCAATTTTTTATGATCGTCAAAGATTTTTAATGCATGGAGAAGTTTTTACTATACACTTTCCCAAAGTTTTACCAGTTTGTTATGATCTTAAATCAAAGCAACGATAAGCGTAACTCAAGTTTCTCTCTGATTATGAAGACAATTCTCATAAGTCTCGCCGCACCATAATTTTTTCCTTATCATTGTCCGGTCCCCACTTATCCCACTGTCTCCCACTCTCCATCGTTATCTCTCTGTTTGTATGCCTCATTTTGTGTGGCATCTCTCCCTCCCTCTTTTTGAGGCATTATGACACATGTCATTATAACATTTTACATTAACTTAAAAACATTTGCAATTTCTAAATACAATACTTTACTGACTACCTTGTAAAGCAACCTTCCATCTTGCCACCTAACCAACCCTATATGCCACTTATGTCTCGGTGTGTGTGTGTGCCATGTACACATCCTGGCCAACGCCCTCAAGAACGTAGTTAGTAAGTCCCGTACGAGTACGAGAGAGTTAAGGGAAACAAGAAAGGGACAAAAGGAAAGGCGGACGACAAAAACCACCTGCTGGGAGGGGATGAGTGGAAGGCGGAGAAGGGAGTCTTAGCTGCTGACTGAACCAAACCAAACCAAAACTGAACACTGAACACTGACAAACAACCAACAACAAATGACAAACAAAGCAGTGAAAGGGAGTAAGAGATACATACAGAGAGGCAGGAAGAAAGAGAGAGCGAGAAAGAGATACAGCATGTGGTAGAAAAAGACAGAGAACGGACGTAACATTGTTTGGTTATCCTTCTTGTTAGCCAGTTTCTGGCCTAGACTGAATTATGTTTTGGGGATCTCTCTTACTCTCTTGCTCCTTGATAACGAGTGGTGAGGACATGGGTGGGTGGAGGGGATGGCACTTCAATTGTGTTGCCAGTTATTGGACAAGTGCCTAACCTAAAATGAATGTCTCTAATGGTATTAACAACAACAACATGAGCTTATACCTTAAATCTCTCACAATCAGGTGCCGAATGGAAACTGCTCACAGAAGAGGAGAAACGTCCGTTTATTGATGAGGCGAAACGTTTAAGGTGAATGAGTCTCTTCAGTGAAAAACATTGAATTCAATTATATCTTTCTATACTCCAACAGAGCTATGCACATGAAGGAGCATCCGGACTATAAATATCGACCAAGACGCAAACCAAAGGCCTTGAGACGTGATGGTTATCCATATCCAATGCCATATCCATCGGTTCCGGTTGAGGCGTTACGAGCAGGTAATCAAATATATCAAATCATATATAATCAAAGAATTAACTTTCTTTACCAATTTAGTTTACCATTAAAGCATCTAACAACCATCGAAAATATAATTCTTATTAGTTTTCTTATTCAGACTTTCAAACCATCTATAAAGACAATAGAATTTATCAATTATCTAGTCGTAAAATGTGGACTCTGAGCTTCTAGTTAATTAACCTCTCACATATCATTTTAATATACCATTAAAAAATCATATTCAGATACTTTTGTACCAGCTAAAAAATACATACAATAATACATATATGTATATTATATACATATATACATACATACATATATATATTAAAAGCATTTAAAGCAAGAAAAAAACAGTCGGACCAAACGAAACTAAATAAAACCGACAAGAAAAAAAAACCTATGCAAAAACAAAAAGTGACTTTTATGACTTAACTTAAGAAAAATGCAAATGTGACACGTGATGGGGTGGCGGAGGGGGGAAAGACTGGGTGGAAAATGTGACAAACTACACACACAAAGCTCGCACACACTCATTTAACCGCACTAGCCATAAACCCAAACGGTTATTTCATTTGGCTGACAAACTGTGAAGTCATCATCCTGGCTTAACAATTCATTCAAATGACACACAGGATGGCATGGTGGGAAGGGATGGGCCCCATAGGCCATGGACGGGGTGGAGCTGGCTACAGACAGCAGACACGACAGACATGAGCATAAGTTTCCATTCATGATTTTCCAGATGGAGGGGTGGTATATGTATATATGTATATACATATAACTCTCTTTCTATATAGTTAGTTTGGGTTGTTAGTGTCCTGGTTGGAGGATTTAAATTAGCATTTGTCACGTTTTTTTGTCTTGGTTGGTTGTTGTTTGTTGTTGGGTTGCAATTTAACGCAAGTTTTTGATGTGGCAGCAAATTTTCCATCCATCTCTCTCCCCCTTGTGGGTGTGCGGGGTTGGGTGTGTGTGTGTGTGTGTGTATAGGATGATTTATGCTCAACGGAAATGATAATAAAAATGCAAGGAAATGCGTAATAAATAAAGCGAATTAGTGTTTAACTTAAACATGAAATTCAACGAACTGCAAAATTAAATTTATCCACTATTGTATAGGGAATATATTTATATATGTATATAGGTATATTGGATTGGCTTCCTAATTGGCATAGTGAAAATTCGTGTATAAAATTGAGGAAATTTTTAAAGAATTTTTCATTGCTTTTACGCTCTTCTCTCCCTCTCTTTCTCTTTGGGGCTGTCAAAAACAGAGCTTGTTGAGCTTCCGTTTTGTTAGCTTTATATTTGAACAATAAAATGGGAGAATGAGGAGTAGCAGGGGATGGGGCCTAATCTTTGGCCCCATTATAATAATAACAATTGATGAAACATTTGAACATTTGCTACTTCAAAATAAGTGGAAATCAAATAATATACATATATGTATATATGTATATAGTGTATAGTATAGAGATAGAGATTTGTTGCCTAAGCATTTTTAATTGCTCTCCATCAAATAGCATCTTCACATCTTATTGTTGAGTTGAATTTCTTCAATCATTCAAAGCAATAGCGCCTCTTCTCAATGAAGAATACTTTGTTTTTTTTTTTTTTTGTGATTCAATAAGCGGCGCTTGTAATTATCATACTACACACAGAAAGAAAAGAAACAAACCAAAACAAGAAATACAGGCAGCTGGATGACTACCGTTTAAGGCAATTGGTTACAACTGGTGGGCATCTTGATATATCCCCCCTCCTCCACGACATAACTGACTTGTCCATCTTTTAAAGTCGTCGGTACAAAATAGCTGATTCAGCAAACAATTAAATAGCGACCCCGAAAAAAAAAATTCAAATGGAATGAAAGAGTTAACCGAACAAAGGGCGCAAAATATTTCGAGTGGCAATTATTTTTTAAACTCACATGGAGAGAGAGAGAGAGAGATTCACATAGGCATAGACCAGGCCAAGTTGAAGCTGCAAGACCAAAAGACTGACAGTGGCCCAAGACATCAACAAGACTCGGAACATTATACATCCGATAGTTTTTTTGATGAAGATTTTTTACCATATTTTCGTTTGAGTTGAGGCCACTGTCGTCACGACCATGGTCATAATTGTGTTGTGAATTCAATTTTTCTTTTCACTTCCAGCCGTAGTTGCCGCCAAACCTTTGGGCTCTCCTCTTGCTCCTCCACCTCCTCCGCGTTTTATCTGTTAAAACTTAAACTCATTTACCTCTCTCTATTTCTCTCTCCCTCTCTCGCACATTTCACTTGCAGGCATTACGCCCGGTTACTTTGCTCCCGGTCCCACAGCGGCAGCCTATCACTTGGGCAGCCATCTCAGCCAGACATCGACGCCGACCACAACGCAGGTGAGTGTGTTTGACTTAAGCTCTTTTTTTTACTCTTTTTTTTCTCAAGTGCCAGCACGTCCATCAAAACGGCTGAACGGTAGCCCAAAGACCAATTATAGCCGATCGAACCATAGTGTCTGTTTTTTTTTTTTTTTTGGTGTTGTTGGTGGTGCTGACCCCGACCACGTCTACGACCATTGGGGTTACCTTAATAACATAATTACAACATCTCCTACGTCTGACGCCCACTTTAAAGAGCGGAAAACACGCGGCCGTGACTAAGCGCGACACGCTTCCTTGGACTCGATAGGCCCAGAGAGACATAGACAATGCGCAGGGTATCCTTGTCATCCTTCGGGCTTACATAGTTGTCATTGAATGTTTAGGCAGGAGCAGGCATTAAAAACAAACTGAAACAAATTGGTCAGAGAACAGGTGGGACCTCATGAGCTCAGCAAAGTGACAGTTAACTCAAAAATACTAACTAGGACACTTATGTGTAGCAGCTGCCGCATTCTTGCTCGTTGATAACTTAACAAGATCTCAACCTTAATCATGGCCAACTCCCAATACTCCTCCCATTCGACTTGTTTAGCTTCTTCTTTCTTTCTTTCTTTTAGCCCATATGCATCATTAAAAGCCATGACTATTAAATGGTATTGTTGGGGCATATTTCAGACTGGACCTATTTGAGACTGTGATTGATGTTCCTCCTCATCTTCATTGGGTTGTGATGAGATGAGCAAAGCCTTGAATTAAAGGCCTTAATAATATATCTACATAATAATAGGTAACCAAAATGTAAAATTGCAGAGAATGCTTAAAAAGATATTCAATTGCAAACTGACAGCTTACATACAAGCGGAGAAGAGGTCTTGGCCGCCATCGACACATTCCAAACCAAAGAAAGCCCATCATCAAAATCCAAATCTTTCCCTCTGCCAACCTTCCGAACAATTGCTAAGGCAACGGATTACTATGAATGGTTGTTTAGTGCAAATTGTTTAACACTTTTGTGGCTTTTATTTGACCAACTAATTGTGGCAGCTAACCAACCCCCGCTTACACCCACTCCCCGATTCGCCCATTCTACCGTGTCGGTAGATTTGGTCTCAGTTTAATTTTATTTGATTTGCAATACGTTTTTCATTGCTCTAAGTATGTACCAGTTGCCCTTCATTCCGTTATCCGAGGGTTGCTTTTTGCTTCATTTCCGTTTTGTTCTTGAGGGGTTGCTCATCCATCCCACTCACCCTCCCTCTCACTCACTCGCTCACTCAGTGACTCTCCCTCCACTTGGAACACTTTGCTCTGGGCTATAATTATGTTGTTAACACATCATCATCATCGTCGTCATCATCAACCAACAGCCAGGGGACGGGATTCGAACGCGACGAGGCCAAAAGCGAAGCGTTTTGGATTACAATTTGATTTGATTTGATTTGCGCCCAATTGGGAATTACTCGGGGATTCGTAAATATTTTGATGCTCTGTCTGTCTGCATTGCATTTTACGTGGATTTTTATACGGATTTCGTAACTGTTTGCTTTTGTTTTTGTGCGATTCGTTTGTTTGCTTATTTATTTGTCTGTTTGTTTGACCGGAAATCGGGGAACGGGAACCGGTCGGGGGGATCGGGTTCATTTTGTGCCAGTTAATTGATTTAGAATTGCGTTTACACAATTCAATTGACAGCGCCAGAAAGTGATAGACATAAGGCGAGGCCAGGACAACCAACTAGCTAGCCAAAGATGGCAGGTGAGACCATGCTACTCGGATCACAACACAAATTTCTGCAGTTCAGCTGTGCATATCACCAAGTTTTTTGAAAACGGGCAAAAGTGGAGTTATCTAAAGCAAAATGCACGTTATTTGTCAAGATTTGGTGTAAATATAATGATACTTTAATCTAATCTAAAAGAAGTATTTTGTTGACATTGTATTTAATCCTTTTTTGCATCTGCCCAAACCAGTTTACTTTGACAATCTTCTAAGGTTTTTAAGGGTTTTTGAACCATGAAAATATTTTTAATAGTCATGGGACTAATTTGGATTAGCATTTGCTTCAAATGATTGAAACAGTTAAAATTTAATTTTGAAATAAGCAAAAAACTTGATTAATAGTTTATTAAGCTAACTTACTGGGGTAAGGATTAAGTGGCTCTTAGTTTTTTTTAGAGGTTTGAAAAGGGAAAACTTTATCCTATGTTTCCTTCGTGGGTTAGTTTTTATCTAATCCTATTCAATCTATTTTTGATTTCTCCATTTTTATAGGCCACTCTATCGGGTCAAATGGATAAATTCGCTTTGGAGCGCAGTTCATATTTGAGTAATGCGGCTGCAGCGGCTGCTGGTAGTCAGGCTAGTGCCGCTGCCTACAGCGCCTATTTGGATCCCAGTGTGTTGACCAAGGCCTATTTCGATTCCAAAATGTATCAAGATCGTGCGGCAAATTATGCCTTTGATATATCCAAAATCTATGGGGCCCAACAACATGCAGCGGCCCATCATCAGCAACAACAGCAGCAGCAACAGCAATTGCTAGGAGGAGGCGGCGGCGGAGGCGGTGGAGGAGGAGGAAGTGCCAGCTCTCATAATAATAATAGCAGCAGTGGGCTAGATGATCGCGATGCCACACCACAACTTGAATCGGGCAGCAATCTTGTGGTCGATGCCAAACCGCATTTACATTCGCCGAGCGATGCGGCGGCCAGTGGCTTGGATTATGCTCAATATGCAGCTCAACAGTATGGCGGACAATTGGCGGCCAGTGCAGCAATTGGTGGGGGACCGGCCCCGACTGGGGCAGCTGGTGGGGGAGGATCTGCCACCGATTTTCGTCGACCGTTGACGGTTATCTTCTGACCACCATCTTCTAATGGCAGCGAAGAGTTGAACTTGTCGATGACTTAGGAAAACGCGAGATTAAATATATATATATGTATATATATGAATATATATATATATATAAAGGAAAACACGAAAAATTATAGCCAACTTTTACAATTAAGCAAGATATTGTCGTAGCCTCTCCCCCACTCTCGCCATCAGGAGAATGGAGTAAGTACGAGGAATAAGCAGAACAACGAGCGGTGCAATTTTTTTTTTTTTTTGTTTTAGACGCTTAACGAAGTGCATAGCATAAATTTAACATTTAAATATATATTTAAATTCTACACAAACACACACACTCACAAGAAAAGAAAAAAACACACATATACATATATATAAATTAAACATACAAAATCGAAATAAAACAAAAATCGAAAAAAAAATGAATTCAAAATAAAAAGGCTCATTGTCATAAGCAGCAATTTCCTTTCTTTGCTTTTCTAAAGGAGTTAAAATGGGGTTGCAACGAGGGGGGTACGAGGGGTTGAGAACAGACTGCTGGCTGCATTTGCTTAATTAAACTCGATGTCATGCTAAAAACAATAAGGCAAAATTCAGCCGGCAAAGTCGACGATCCCTTACCCTGCACCCAAACGTTCTCTTTGGAATTCTTTTAGATGGCAATAGTTTAATCATTTTTCATACCCAACATATATGTATATGTAGCTGTTTATCTGTTTATTTCTGAAATCTATATACATACCTACATCAATTTCAAAGTTAGGCATCTCAGAAAATTTGGAAATTAACCATGGAAAATATGGTTAAAAATGGATTTCTTCTAAATCAAAATCCTTTGCAATATGTTTGGATTTCTATACCCTTGCAAAAAGGGTATATTAATTTCGGTCAGAAGTGTGCAACGCATAGAAGGAAGCATCTCCGACCATATCAAGTATATATATTCTTGATCAGCACGACGAGACGAGTTCGAATAGCCATGTTTGTCCGTCTGGATCAGCGCAAATTACTCCTAGACCGTAAGAGCTACAGAGCTGAAATTTTGCATGTAAGCTTGTATTTACATATCGGATTCAGCCGGATCGGACCACTTTATCATATAGCTCCCATACAAACGGCAAAGTCACGAACAGTGACTTTTCTCAATAACTTTGTTATTTACTGAGTTATTGTCGTGAAATTTTGTGAGTTGGTGAGTTAATTACACCTATAAACAACTGTGCCAAATTTAATCAAGATCGGGTGACTATATCATATAGCTCCCACAGGAACGATCGCTCGAACACGGTGACTTTGATCAGTAAGATTATTTTCATTTTAATACTTCATTTCCTTTGTGTTATCCCAGTTTCTTAACTTTCGAATTCCTCCACTAATCTAACAATTGTTTTGCCCTAATGCATATTGCTAAATCAAAATAAAGGAAGATATATTTACAGCCCATTTTACCTAAGTAGTTAACTGCTCCACCTATCCTATTTATTCTCCACCTTGCTTTGTTCTTCTCATGGCTTAAATACCATTAAAAATTCATCATTCATCACACTTTCAGGCCAAGACTTTGGGAAAAACTTTTGCCCTCAATTTGATTTTTAATTAATTGCAAGCTCTCTCATTTATTTTCACTTGAGGCGAGTTTGTGGGTGGGTGGTTCATAGAGGGGACATCATGAAGGTGGGTGAGTGGTTGTGGGACGATGGGTGGACTGCAAAAGTCAAGACCGCGCAAAACGCTAAACGCTTTTTAATGAAGGCAACTTCTGGCCAATCAGCTTCAATTCCAGCTTGTTGACAAAAAAAAAAACTCAGCAACGGATTTTGTTTTTGCTTTTGATTGCTCAAGCAGCGGGTATCAAACGCAGCCCAACGTTGGCCACTAATTAGTGGTGCAAAGGTGCAAAAAAAAAAGAGAAAAAAAAAATCAGGAACAAAATTAATTAATTTTACGGCATCTTGAATTGACGACTTGGAGCAGCTACTGCAGCTACAATTAGCGCACATTGAGAAAAGTCTGCAAAATCAAAGGCAAATTTGCACACTTGCTTGAACTTTAACGGAATTACTCTCGCCCTTAGGACCATTAGTCTCACCCTTAGGAACATTACTCGCAGCCTTAAGACTATTACTCTTACCCTTAGGACTATTACTCTCGCCCTTAGGACATTACTCTGACCCTTAGGACTTTTACTCTCACCCTTACGACTATTACTCTCGCCCTTAGGACTATTAATCTCGCCCTTAGGACTATTACTCTCACCCTTAGGACTATTACTCTCACCCTTAGGACTATTACTGTCGCCTTTAGGACTATTACCGTCGCCCTTAGGACTATTGCTCTCGCCCTTAGGACTATTGCTCTCACCCTTAGGACTATTATTCGCACCCTTAGAAAACTATTGCCGAGCTTGTTGGAGCTTTAAAAAACTTTTTACGTTGATGTTTAAAATAAATTTTTAATATTTTTTTAGTGTGAAAGCAAAATAATTATTTTAAAAAAGAAAAATTGGGTTTGGCCACTGGGCAATATTTGTCAATCCAGCTATCACCCTTTTGAATACTCTTTAAATACGTTCAATATGACAATCTAATAATTCAAAATTTCATTTTTGGAATGAGAGACTTCAATCTAAAGAATTTGAAAAGACCAAACACATTCCAATCGGACCACTGGAATTGCGGAGTTATAACTAAATTATGGTAACCCCTACTCACTGTACGGATGGATAAGATCGATCAAGATCACTATGATCTTCACTTTATCTTTCACTTTATAAAGAGGAATCCTATATCCAGACACGACTGTACTTCTAGCACTGTAGGCTTTGAAATATTCAGTTAGCAGGATTTTGCTTATAAAAGTGTGTTCCTTTGTTTTTTTCAGGGTGATTAGGTCCAAAAATGTTATGTCTTTAAGAAATTTATTTAAATCCAAATTTAACGCTTTCCCACAAATATAATTCATAAAGTTTCTATGTTTTGGTAGGATTTTCGTAAATTAAAAAGTAGCAAGGTTCTGGTTTCCTATTTATAGACATGAGACTACGATTGACAAATTCATCTAATAAAACCTAATATCTAAGAGTATTTAATACCATAAATAACAATATGGAATTACATACTTGAAACTAATTATATTATATTAATATTAATATTAATATTGAATGTTAAACGTTATTTACTAAAGTGATATGGTTAACTATTATGGTTGCTTTTTGTTGTTATTCTTGAGAATGTTAGACATGTTTATTTATATAAATGCGTCTATTTGCCCCTTTAGCTTCCTCACTTACACTCTTTCTGCTTCTCCAATGCAATTATCCTTCAGCACTTTGCCATTATATTCTCGTCCAGACACTGCCCCATTCAGCAGCATTAGCATCAACATCATAATAAAACCCACTGCTCGCTCCTCTTGTGCCTTCTGCGCCATTTAAAACACAAATCACGATTAGCGGCGGTCACATTTAGCGCCCATCCTCTCTCCTCGTCCCTCTCCACCACACTAATAGGGAGCAACTTTCACCCATATGCAAAAATTTTATGCCACTTTGGCTAGAAATCCTACCATAAATTACTGCAACTAAACGCAGCCCCTAAAAACACACTCACAATTGCTTCAGACCAACAAACACACACTACAGAGAGGGAAAGGGGCAGGAAGAGGAATCGGAGTCCGACTTATAGAGGGCATAGAGTATATTCAAAACTATGACAACCTTCGCACACAGTTGGAAATTTTCCTTTTCCTTTTTTTTTGCAACGGAATTGATCTATGGCCAAAAGTACGTTGATGATGGCTACGATGAAAATGGAGATGGGGAAAGGAGATGCTTTGTCCCTAGTAGCCAGAGGCATAATAGGGCCAAACATAATGTCCATTATGTTCAAGAACAAATGGCACACGGCCACCTCATGCCATGGCATGGACTTTGTTGGCCAGCATTGTGTGCTCCTCTGTTGGCTAACGATAAGGCTAGGACTACCAACAAACATCATCTTCATCTCTTCTTCGGCTTTTTTATTGAGGGAGCGACCACCAGTTGCTTTACCTTTGGCCCTTTTGTTTTCCCTTGTGGGCTGCCAGCCAACGGCTTGGCCAATAAAATGCATTCAATTCACATGCAAAACAAAAAACGATAAAAAACCGAGAGCCATTGAGAACGCTTCTAAGCAGCAACTGCCCCTCACTCCCATCCAGCATTGTCTACGCCATTGGCCAAAAGGCAACAGCACCCGCGCCATCGACATGCGCGCAAGTGAACTACCTCTCCACCTCTCACTCATTGGGGGAGGGATTGGGGAGGCCATGGAGTCCTGACTATGGCCTGGCGTAGCCTAGCCTGGAATACAATTGTGGAGCTCTGCCATTTTTATTGTATGTGACTGTGGGTAGTGTTTTGTGGGTGAAATGCGTTTCCCTTTTGGCATTTGTTTTTGGATTGAGTGGGCTAACGGTGGGGAGGAGAGTGGGGGAGGGGAATGGGATATGACCGTGAAAATTCTACAAAATTTACTGGAGAATTGGAGAGCGGCGACTGCGCAAAACATTTGCCGCCAAATATGATGTAAATTTCAAAAAGTTTACAATTATATTTTTCTATAATAAATAAATCGTTTGCGTCATAAGCTCTGCGAATGAAAGACATCAATGGATCCCTCTCGATTTCTATAAGATATGGTTAAAAACCTAAAATCCTCCAGAATTAAGCCTCATTACGCCTCAGTCAAGAAAAAAATAATTTATTACTGATTCTAAATCAGATAAATAACTGATTAAAATCAAGTTTATCGAGCTAAAATGAAATCGAAAAACAGGAATCGAAACGAACGTGAGTCATTAAAAAGTTCATAGAATGCAAATACAAAGCTACTTGTTGCTGATTATCTAACTGAATAGATTGCTTCAAACTTAATAGAACACCTCTGATAAGAAATTACTCTGATATGAGTAGCCAATTGTTCTTGTTATGTGACTCGTCTGGTTTGACTTACATATATGGTTATTCGTCATCAAACATAAATAAATTTTAAAATAATATTTACATAAACCTTCCATAAAATTGAATTTAAATTCGAATTAATAAATAAATTAAATTGAAAACTTTTAACAGATTCTAAGAAAAAGTTTCGTCTAATTATACCCTTGCAGAGGGTATTATAAAATTGGTCAGATGTTTGTAACGCACAGAAGGAGACGTTTCCGACCCCATAAAGTATATATATTCTTGATCAGCATGAGAAGCTGAGTCGATATAGCCATGTCCGTCTGTCCGTCCGTCCGTCCGTCCGTCCGTCCGTCCGTCCGTCCGTCCGTCCGTCCGTCTGTGCAAATCAACTTCACGCTGTCATCTTAAGAGCTATCGGAATGAAATTTCATATTTGAGCTACTTTTAGCCGGGAGATAATAGAGTATGAAAATTGTCAGGATCGGACTACTATATCATATAGCTCTAGAACAAAAATTTTTGCAAAAATTGGAGTATCCCCATGAAATTTACCAATATAATAGAATTTGATATAAAATCTCAGATCCCAAAATTTGAGTTTGATCGGATAAATAGAACACAAGTTACAGTCAATACAAATCGGTTCTACGTCATCAGCAAATCAAACAGAGCACATGCATACACACACACAGACGTAGCGCTACACGTATGTATGTATGTGTATGCGTGTTGTGCTTTGCTTACGGAATGATGGAAGAAAAATTTGTAGTAAAAGGAGAAATAATTTGAATGTTTTGTTTGTGTATTGATGAATTGAGTTGCAGGGAAAGAAATTTCAAAATGTACAAAAATTATTGCCAAGGACTGCAAGGGTATATAAACTTCGGCATTGCCGAAGTTAGCTTCTTTGATATTTTTTATATAAAAAAAAATTACAATATTTATATCTTATTGCAAAAGTTAGATAATCAATATTTGCACAGGTTGTTTTTTTTTAATATTTTACTAAATATATAGAAAGAGGGATATTCAAAAGTCCATACAAAACGATATACCCTCTTTTGGAGTATATTTAGATGATGTCTTAATCATAAGAAGTTCCGGTAAAAAAAAAGATAAATGCGAACCATTTATAATTGTGTATGAGAGGATTAAAAAAATATATAAACATTTTACGTATTTTTCTCTTTTTTATAGAAAACTAGTTGAAGAATTTCCTGTTAACAATTTGCACAACAAACAACGAAAGCAATTGAAGCACTTAGAAGCACGCAATGCTTGTAACGAAAAGAGAAGGAAACACTATAGAAGGAAAGAGAGAGAGAGAGGAAATAAGAGCACATGGGCTATGGTGTTCAAGGACCGATCCGAACCGATTCGATCCGTAACGATCGATTGTGGGAGCAAACAAGGCGTCGGGCAAAAAATAAAATTTGATAAGCTGCAACTCAATTTCGGGAAGATAATCAATGTTAAAAATGCAACAGCAGCCAGGTACGCACACACACACTGGCTCACACACAGACAATTGGGCAAATAACAACAAAAGAACCAAACATAAGACAATTGTCAACAAGCAACAAACAGCAACACAAACACAGATACAGATACTCAAAAAATAAGAAAAAAGAAAATAATAATAAAAACTGAATCGAAGAAGGAATCAAGCAAGGAACCAAAAATTTTTTTATCACTTAGCCGCCACGTTGACGTCGTTGTCAGCCATCGTCTTAGTTGTCTTCGTTGTTGTTTTCGTTGTTGGGTTCCTTTGGAAGGTGTAAAAAACTCTACAAACATTACAAACACCTTCTCTTTCGCACACAATAGTGCACTCTCTTTCTTGCCACTGGTTCAAAGTGTGTGGCAACAACGACGACGGTGACGGCGACGGTAACGACGACGACCAACCAACCACTTTGACACCCCCTCCCAGACACACACACACACTCTAAGTGAACCACTATTCCCATTCTCATACATTGGGCTCTGTGTGTTCTGTTGTCGTTTGCCGTTTTTGTCGCAAGTTTTCGAATGCCATAGAAATTCAGTTTTCAAATCAAAATTGTCGCGCACACGACACGGACGGCTCGCTCCGGCAATCGGACAAGAAAACAACAAAATAAAAACCCAACACACATAATAAACACATTGGACATCAAGCCGGCTTTTATTTGTATTACAAGAAGATGTTCTATGCCAACAAATGAATATCACGTGTAAATAATAATAATAATCAAAAGTGAGACGACAATTAATTTTTTTTTCATGTGCAACTCGGAAAAACAGTGAAAAAAAAAATTTTATAAGAATAACCATTTTAACAATCATATCCTATAGATTAATATCAAAAAGTATTAGTATAGTTTTAGTGACTGCAAAAAAAAAAAATTTTAAAACAAAGCAATTTTTTTAATCTATCAAAAGTTTTTATCAATAAATATTATATTATACATTCAGATAGAGAAAGGTAAGCATTTAGATCCTTAATACAATAAATGATACGATAGATTGGTATACAAGAATAATGACTCGAAAACCTAACCTTTGTTGCCAGGATCACTTGCTTGGCGTAAAGACCATTAAGTATGGCATAACTTTAGGGGTTGAATTAGAGGAAAAGGGTTTTTTGCAAAAATAGTATAAGTTTTTTAAAAACTGATATCTCCATTGGATTATGGATATGCATAATGCATATGCATATGCACATTAAGTTATTTTCTATTGTTGCGATTAATTTTATATACATAGTTAGTTATTTATTAACTATATTATTCAACTATATTTATGTTTATGTAGATATGATAATCCAATGGAGATATGAATTTTCAAAAAACTTTTACTCTTTTACTATGATCTTTCTAATGAATCCATATTATACATTGTTACATATATATGTATGCATGTATGTATGTATAATTATATTATCCGTTCATTCATCCTCTAAAAATGTATTTTTTCAAGCAAGAGCTTTATTTTTTGGTTAATCTATTTCTAAACAAAAAGTCTATCAATAAACCAAATACCCAAGTTCTTCTATTTAAATATTGATATAAATTATTAATATAATCATTTCCAAAAATGTTCAGAACTCTTTGAAAGTTTCATGAAGAAAAAGTCTATCTTATTTGATTAAACCAAAAATGTATGTTCATTTACCATAATGAAATGTTCATCAATTAATTAAGAACATAATTATATTAAATTAGAAAAAAAAAAACATAAACCATATTCTTAACCTTCAATTTTGATATTTTTGGTTTTGGTTTATAGATGAAATTCGAAAGGTCAGTTTGCGAAAATGTTTATAAATTATAATCTCTAATATCTAATATGTATCGCGTATACAGAATATTTTAACCTTTCTTTTCTATTGAAATCTCTCATGGTTAAATGCACTGATCGGATTATGAATTTGAAGAAATAGCTTTACAGTTAACTATGCTTCATATTGCCTACCCTTATGCGATTCTTGGCTTAAAAATTTAACCTAATTCCTCTATTGTTAACTACCCCAACCTCAGACGCCGACACCGCCACCTCAAATAATGAGTCATTGAGAGTGCTGTGGTACTCTAATTCGCACCCCTTAGACCCCAGACACAGCCTTGCCCCCCAGTTTTTCATTAACAAAGCATATCTATTGAATACCATTTCCGTTGGCATTTCAGGAACGCAAAGCATATTCCCCATTTTGGAAAAACGGACAGCCAGCCACCACCTCATCATCTAATCATGACAAGCATCTCCGCTCTGCTCCATAGGAGTCACAGCCACAGTAATGGTGGCTACACAAGCAGTGGCAGTGGAAGCGGCAGTAGTCAACACAGTAGTAGTCTTTCACCGCAGTTGCCCGGCATGGGCATGGCAATGACAACAACAGCAGCAGCTGCAGCCGTAGCAGCAGCAGCGGCAGCAGTGGCTGCCGCATCATCATCATCGCCATCACCTCCATTACCTGGAACCCAACAGCAGCCCGGAGGGGCAACCAACAAGCTTCTCTCCCATCATCATCATCAACATCATCATCATCAGCAACAGCAGCAGCAGAGCTCCACCAACCCCAGTTCCAGTTCCAACAGCAACTCCATTTCAAATGGGGGATCGCATCACAGTCATGACCACATTAAACGACCAATGAATGCTTTCATGGTCTGGTCCCGTGGCCAACGACGCAAAATGGCGCAGGACAATCCCAAAATGCACAATTCGGAGATATCCAAACGGTTGGGTGCCGAATGGAAATTGCTCACCGAGGGACAGAAGCGTCCATTCATCGATGAGGCAAAACGTTTGAGGTAAGGGAGCAAAAAACACACACACACATCGCGAGAGTGTGTTGGGAAGGGGTACGTCTTTTTACTCTCTCTCTCTCACTTTGTTCTGGTCTGGTCTGGGTTACAATTTGATCGATTAGCTAAGACAAAGGCTCACTATTGTGACCTGAACACACACACACTGACACTCACAACAACCACATGGGGAAAGAGGGGTCTGTGGTATTTCATTGGCACACAAGAGATAGAGATATAATCGGACATATCTTGGGTAAACACTTCATTTGAATTCAACTCCCCAGGTAGTAAGAGTCAGATGTCGTCGTTACGCACACAAAAGACTTTTATTTTGCATATCTTTTGCATTCACATTGACATTATACGCAGGAGTCGCCCCTAACCCCCACAACCCGTTTAAAATGATAGGGTTAAAAACATAACGATTATATGGAAATGACTCATTGAATTAGGTATTATGTGCCTTAGAATCAAATTTTAAATTCTTACCTTTCGGTTTAATTTGATATAGTTTCATTACATTAGATTTCCTTGAGTTAATTAAATTGTTTATAAAAGAGTTAACTATATTTAATATAGTTTCCGCTTGTTTTATAACCAGAACATGTTAGATATCCGATTTCGTAACCACTTTTTACATGAGGTAAACTATGTTTTTAAAAATGCACTTTCAAGCACATTATTTGAAGGAGAATCGAATATTTAATGGATTAAATCATTAAGTAGTTTGAGCTGAATGTTCAAAAGAATTCATTATGGAATTGGAATTGTCTCAACATAGCCAAAGTAAAAACACATGCTCTATATCTTCTCAAATATATGCAGGAGCTTTCAATATGATTCCATCATAATTATTTCAATAGTTTTGAAAAAATCCTAAAAGTGTTATCCAAATTTTATATCTTAATTGAAGAAGATTTTCTAAACGACTTAAATTTAATTGTAGAAAATGCGATACACGTGAAGAACAATTTTAAAAGCAAGAAACGATTCAAAATCTTAATATTTATAGTAGGTTATTATATCAAGATTAATATTTTACTTTTCATTCTTTCAGCTGTTTAGTTATGCAATCAAAAACAAAATGTTGGTTTTCAAATGCCAACTTTTCGACTGTCATAATCCTTTTATTGATTGTATTTGACTGCCAAATTGTGATGAAAATGTTATTTGATTTTTCATATTGATGACATTTATTAATGAGACAGCCAGTCAGTAACTACATAGTTTGAGTGGCTTAAACTAATGGCCCATTCGTGGTTTTTCAACTCACGTATATATGAAATGGAATTGTTGTTTAAATATTTGCTAATGAGCCATGGAGATAAGAATGTTGAATAAGAATAATATTCGGGGTTTTCAATTTCGGTTTTGGTTTTCGTGGGTCTAAAAAGATAAGAAAGGCAAAAGAAGTGACCAATTAGGGAACAAAGCGAATAACGAAAAATAAAATAAACTAAAAGTAAAGAAAGTTAAAGTGAAACACAAGACAATCGAGGACACACCTTTTTTATCAACAATTTGTTTATTCTCTTCTTTTTTTTTTTATTCTTTATTTTAATAAATATTTTTCTTCTTCTTGTATTTTTATCGTTTTGTCAAACAAATGTCAACAATTGCGCATTGTTGGATGTGAAGTGAAATAAAGTGAAGCGGAGTTGGTGCAAGTCTTGGGAGTTGTTTCAGTCTTTTGCTAAATTAGGGGGAAGGGGACGAGAGTGAGAGAGAAAAGGGTTTATGGCTTGACTTTATGATATCATCAATGTTCAAATCGTTCGTTTCGATCGATCTACATGTACATATATATATTTGTATGTATCAACATTTACTTAATTTACAGGGCGCTGCACATGAAAGAACACCCCGATTATAAATATCGGCCTAGACGCAAACCCAAGACGCTAAACAAGTCACCAGTGCCGGGTGGTGGTAGTGGTGGCGCAGCCGGCGGAGGAATTGGTGGCGGAGGTGGTGTTAATGCAACATCGGCCAGCAATTCGAATGGTGTCATTGGATCGGCAGCGAATTTATCTGGTGTCAATTTATCCAGTTCGAAGGACAGTTCACAACCTTTGCATTCACCATCAATGGCTCATCATCATTTACATCATCATCAGCTGCAGGGACATGGTCATCCCCAGACACATCCTCATGCTGCAGCTGCAGCGGCCGCCCATCATCATCATCATCATCAAGTCCAATTGGCTGCAGCGGCAGCGGCCAAATATGGCTTTGGCTCACCGTTGGAACTCTCACTGCCCCGTCTGCCAAACGCATTCCCCACCCTCGCCCACTATCCACTGGATCCAACGCTCGCCCTCGATCTGCAGGCCCGTTTGCAGGCCATGTATGCTGGCAGCATTTATCATCCCTGGCGTTATTTACCATTAATTAGCCCAGAGACACCACCATCACCCCCAAGCAGCAGTGGCACCGGCATCTCATCCTACGGCTGTGTCAAATCAGCCAAATCCTCACCAGTGTCCAACACTGTTGTCCTACCAGTTCCAGTGGCGGCCACAACGCCTCCAAATATTATTTGACCGACTCCGTTGCGCTATGGCGCCACCGCCGAGCATGCGGTCTAGGATCGTATATATATATATATATATATATATATATACATATATATATATATATATGTATATATAAAATATCATATATATAATTCGATTTAAGATACAGAGCAAAGTCATCCACCCACCCAAAAACAAAACATAAACAAAATAAATTCTATGAATTGACAAAAGGAATTCAACTCCTCCTCCCTTCCGCCCTACACTCTATCTATCTATATCTCTTTCTCTCTCTCACTGTCTCTATCTCTCTCACTCGTTCTCTATCTAGTGTTAGAGCCACTTCTAGTGTTAGCTTTTTCCTTGTTTAATCTTTTTAGTAAGTGTTTTTTTTTCTCGTCTGCATTTTGCTTAACTAAGTTTATAATTTAATTGTTATAGATGTCGATTAATTTGGTTTGTGGTAAGACAAAGCATATGTGGCATATAAACATTCAAATTGTCCCGAGAAAATAGTTATAGGCTTTAAAAAATCAATCGATATATATAAAAATAGTTATAATCTAGTTGACAAATCGTAAATGAGTCTTCTAAAAATTTAATATTAACCCAAATCGCAAAAATGACATTAAAGTATCAAAATAGTCCAGATATTGTACTTTTCGGAGCAAAGATACAGTAAAACTTAATTAACAAGAATCAAACTGCTTGTCAAGTCAGTCAAATGAATATGAAAAATTCCTTAAAAAAAAAAAGAAAACAAAAACTTTCTCTTTTCCTAGACATTTTCTCGTTTATTTGATCTCCAACCTCTGACCACGAATCAAATTGATTGCAAAGTTTTTATTTTAGTTGCCGAATTCTTTAGGTTTTTAGTGCTTTAAAATAAAATATATTGTTGAGAAATTTGTCCGATTTGTGTGTCTGTGTGTGTAATATAAGGAAACCTATATACATAATTCTTATTATTATAAAACAAATTTATATTTTAATGTGATAAAAACAAAAAAAACACAAATGAAGATAAAAACTAAAGAAACGAAATACAAACAACAAAGCAAATAAACGATTTTTAAATAGCAAAAAAAATACTACAAATGATTACTGATTGATGGACTTGATTCAAAGTGGGGGGAAGGTCTAATAGAAGAGGTGAGGAAGCATAAAATCTGTCAAGAGTCAAACGCCAGGGGGAACCACCACCCACCACATGAGCGTGAATAATAACGACAATGTTTGCTGATGCGTTGATTATTAGTTTAAATTGCCGTCGCGCCTCGGGGTGGATGAATGGCCGGAATGGACGAAAAAGGATGGGGGTGATCCTGGGTGATTCCTGTTAATGGGATTCACGAAACGACAGGCAATGCTGCCTGTCGCCCACTTGTTAATGCAACCAACTGTGAGAAACTTGCATTGAGGCGTGTCAATACCCAGCCAGAAGAGCAAAAAAACAATTCAATTGAAACTGTTTTTTTTTTTTTTTGTCTTCCTCTCCAGTTGCCAGTGGCCCAAAACAAAAGCAATAGCAAAGACACAGACATCAACCCCCGACCCTCTGGGTGATGGGGCGGGGGAAGGGTGATGGGTAGTTTGGGTTCGGGTTGGAGTCGTAGCTCGGGGTCGAGCAATCGCGACGACGACATCATAACCAGCTGAAAAGCCGCACATAAAAGTCACACAAATGCCACGCTGCAGCGCAACCAAACTGCTGATAAGAAGAGTATCCTGGGCCCCCACCACCCCACAAACCCCCCACTCTTACCACTCAACAGTCAGCAGCCAAAAGTCGTGTGCTGATTGTCGTCGTCTGCACACACATACACATAGAAGAGAGACAAGTGGCAAAAGGAGACGTCTGACTCTGTCTTTTGTTGCCCGCAAGGTCGTTTTTATAGTGTCCTGGTCTTGGTCCTCGTCCTGCTCGTTGTCGTCGCTTTTAATGTTTGCATTTTGTACCCGCACATCCCACAGACAAAAGCCACAGACCAAAAATCACTATGAGAATGCTACAAAAATATTTGCCCAATGAAATTGTCCAACGCACAAGCAGCAATTGAGCAGCAGTTTCCCCTCCTTCCCCACCTCCTTCACGAGTGGCAAAAGGGACGAAGTGAATATACTTACTTATATCAACCAGCCCCACACCCCTTCTGGAATTGTATTGAAAGTGTGCGAGAATTTTCAGCTACCTACAACTATTGTCTTGTGTATATATGTATGAAGATCTCTTAGCTTGGCAATGCTACAAAAAGTTCGAGTAAGTAAAGAAACACACCAAATTTCTGAATCTAGGTAAAAGTATTTTGTCATCTGAATGCACTTCACTTTACCCAAAAAATAAAAAAAGGATATTAACTATTAAGACATATTTTCCTCACCCTAATTAGAATTTAAAATTAGAGTTTGACTATAAAACTTTCATTATTTCACTATCTATTTTATATAAATGCTGATAACTTTAAAACATACAAACTTTACAAAAATTAATAGAAGAAATTTGCACTCAAAGACAAAAAATTCTTAATCTCACTTTAGACATTAGTATGAATTCACTCACTCTTAAATGAATTCATTCAAATTTCGAACTGAATTGATATGAATGAGGGCCAGACTGAATGAATAGAATAAATTTAAGATTCAAAATAATTTCACTAATTTTCTTCTATTGAAAGTGCAGTGTAAATTATTTACAAATATCATGATGACAGCATAAAACTGTATGGTCTACAAAACTTCTCAACTTCTTTTAAGGTGACCAAGGAACAATTTAGGACTGATTTATGATGTGAGTGAATTTCCATTGAACGATTTACAGGTTATTGACTAAAAATTCCGATAATAAGTTCGGCTAAACTTGAATATACTACCTATGTATGTACATATGTATATAGTTACAATGAACCACAACAATTACCAGCCTTTCATTGTGTGTACTTTATCAAGAGTGCAAATAATTATATAGACTTTAGTACAACAAACGACAGTGGCAGAGAGGGGCAGAAGCGCTAAACAATTGTTTATTACACATATGTATGTATGCACCTACATATAACTGGTAGCCAAACAAATGGAGTGTTGAAAATAAAGAGGGAGCTATCGATATATATTTAATTGCAGTTGAGATCTTTTAAAGTGTTCTTAAATCAATTATCAAAAAAAAAAAAAAAATATTTAACGGGTCAATTGTCTAAGTGGGCTGAGGGGAATGTAGGATGGGGAAATTGGGTGTTAAATCCATGGGAAGGGTCGTGGTCGTAACGCCCCAAAGCAAAAGTCAATAGCTATCAAAACTAACAGACACGCGCAGACACGTGCGTTCATCTTCAATTCTCTTCCATTCTTTACTCTGTTTCACTTGTTTCAAGGCAAATAAAAACACTGACGCAGGAGCCGGAGCAGGAGCAGGAGCAGGAGTAGAAGCAGCATCCCGAAAAACGTGTGAAATAAGTAGAATCTGTTTGATTTGCTTTGTTTGCGGGTGTGTGTCTTTGTGTGTGTCCTGAGAAAAAGGGCGACAAAAGTGGCAATGAGAAAACTTGCCATGGTTCATGGTTCTGTGCCTGGTCGTGGTTTCTCCCACTCTTTTCTTTTTTTTTTTGTTTTCTTCCTCTTTCACTACTTGTAAATGGGCGAAGCTGGGGCGAATTTTTGTTTTATTTATTTAGAAAGCTGCCTGCCCGCTGCCCCCTTCCATCTCCTCTTTTACAGTGTCTCTCATTCTATTTTCTATACCCTAACGAAAACAGAGTTATAACCAATCTGGGACTTCCCCCCATTTTGACATAAGTTTGGCTTTAGTGTACTTAGAGTATAGACACTTCGGCTGTCCTCTCTTTAGGGTTTCTTTCCTTTCCTCTTTTTTTTTTTTGCTCTACTCTTGGCACACTCACATCCGTTGTGATAAAAAGAAATATTTTCTTTTTGGCATGCGTTCTTTTTCTTGCTTCTTTTCTTGGTGCTTCATTATTACTATATATTTATATTTATTTGCTATACTTTTTTCTCTGTCTCTCTCCCTCTCTCCTTGCAGCTCCTTCTCTTTATTCATAGCTTCAGTTTCGTATTTCTTTTTTTTTCATTTTCCCCATTTTTGCTGAAGTTGACTGTATTTAAGGTAGTCCAGAATAAGAGAGAAAACCATTACGCAAAGGATATTGTGTGGCCATGAATCAATTGAATGGAGTGGCCAATAACGGAGGAGCACTGTGTCCAGTTGCCCCGGAAATATGTTGAACCGCCCAAAAAAACAACCAACAAAATAATAGGCAATCATCATACCCCATTTGCATGTGGCCACTGGCAAGTCAACTCTCAAGGCAAAGATCGACCTCGCCGAAAAGAAGAAAATTCCCATCGTAATCGCATGTAATAAATTTTAATTTTTTAAGCATTTGTAAGCACTTTTATCAAGCCAACAAAGGGCGACAGTTTTTTAATGCCAAGCCAGCCAAAAAGAAAAAAAAAACGAAAACCCGAACCCGAAACCAGAAAAAGGATATAAGATTAAGACACCAAACCAAGGAGGCAAACGATGAAAAACATAAAGTATGGAAAAAACACACGCCAAGCAAATTAGCCAAGAAGCAGTAAACAGAATGAAGAAGGGGAAGAGCAACGACGACGCCTGCTGCGGTTTATCACGCCCACAGCGCGTCAAAAGGATATCCGACGCATGGAAGACAAACAAAAAAGGCATTAAATCGCATTTAAGTCAAAATCATCCACCACCACCACCGTATAACGCCAGCTCCCCCTCCCCTATCCTTGCCACCCATAGCATTTGGGTTATACTTACTTCATTTACTTGGCTACACAGCGAAGACAAGCTTGATGACAATCCACTTGAGAGAATGGATACAAGAGACAGCTGGAGAAGAGTAAAATAAACGGGAGACACATAGAAGAAGTATGGGGGAAAATGGGAGGACGGGGCAAGGGTAATGTGTACCATATCCATAGAATATGTTAAACAATTAAACATGTCCAATATCGGTTTAATCTTTCAATTTCTTAGCTCTTAAAAGGCCTTCTCAAGAGATCTCAGTGGTCAGCTATCTGAAGTATTAGAGAAATGGTCAACATTAGTTTTTACTACAACTTAGCATCAGCAACAACTCTAGACTCAGTCTAGATTCTAGGGGGACAAATTTTCTTTTCTTCTCTCTATCTATACTTATATTTATTGAAATTTCATAGAGTTTAATATGCAAGTCATAACAGATTAATTTTTTCTATTAATGTCTTTTACATTGATTAACTGATAACAATTAAAATGAAGTAAGTAAGTCGTCTCGCCGACTTAGGTATACCATACACCAGTAAAACAAATGTTTACTTACAAAATGAGCGCATTTACTAAGCAAATATACATACCAAATATGGTGTCTCTAGCTGCAATAGTTTTTGAGATAAACGTTTTTATACCATACACCAATAGGGTGAAATGGTATATTAAAGTCGCCAAAATGTATGTAACAGGCAGAAGGAAGCTTTTCCGACCCCATAAAGTATATATATTCTTGATCAGTATCAACAGCCGAGTCGATCTAGCCATGTCCGTCTGTCCGTCCGTCTGTCCGTCTGTCCGTCCGTATGAACGCCTAGATCTCGGAGACTATAAGAGATAGAGCCACCAAATTTGGAATGTAGGCTCGTGTAGTATGTAGAGTGATCGAGTTTGTTTTAAATTTTTGCCACGCCCCTTTCCGCCCACGCAATTCAAAAACGTTTATCTCAAAAACTATTGTAGCTAGAGACACCATATTTGGTATGTATATTTGCTTAGTAAATGCGCTCATTTTGTATGTACAAAGATTTTGCCACGCGCCTTTCCGCCCCCGAAATTTGAAAAACTCGATTATCTCCCGTAATTTTCTATCCTGTGGAATCAAATTTGGCACACTTGAAATTGATACTAATACCCAGCAAAATACTAAATTTGATCAAAATCGCACAAAAAATACCCAAGTTATGCATATAAACGTTTTTCCCTAAGGCCGGAGTTGGCCGTTGGCGGGTGGTGGCGCTAGGGTGCTCATATGCATGAGTCAGTGAGATACTAAGATATGCTTGTAAAAAGCATGTGAACAGAATTTTTTTGAAATAGGCAAATGCATTTGTTATTACAAATTTGAAATATTTGTTTTGCTGGTGTATGGTATACCTAAGTCGACGAGACGACTTACTTGCTTCATTTTGAATTGCGGGGGCGGAAAGGGACGTGGCAAAATTTTGAAATAAACTCGATCACTCTACATACTACATGACTTTAATATACCATTTCACCCTATGGGTATATGGTATAATGATGTAATTTACCCTAGTGATTGTTAGTTTTTTTTTTTTTTTTTTTTTGCTAATATAAGATCAAAATATAAGAAAAAATTTCCATTATGTGTCAAAAAAAAAAAAAAAAAAAACAGCCAGTTCATAGATAAGAATTAACCGAGAGATGATTTGAAGAAAAAACAAAAAACAATAAAAAAAAAAAATTATAATAATGATTGTGAGCTTAAATGAACTCAAAACAATCGAAAAAGTAAAGACAGATATGTACATATACAAATGTACATAGGGAAGAGATTTAATGATATAATTTGGTGAAACAAAGTATCCCATAACTTGTCAGAAAAGCATAGACTATAGGAAATATACATATACATATATCGTATATAGTAATAAAAAGAATTAAATCCATTTACATTGCAATTTGACTGTTGGCGATTCCGTATTGAGAAAAAATGTTGCAGAAATAATGCAAATTGTTGTACACACACACATGCGTTTAATACATCTTGCAACATGTTGTTGTTGTTGGCCTAGAGCAATTAAAATGAACAGCTGTCAGAAGAGCCATTGGAGTTGTAAATGCAATTGCAAACAATACTATAGACCAGGACGAGGACCAGAATCAGAACCAGAGCCTGGTCCTGGACATTTTTTTCCAAGGGTCATAAAAAAAATCATACATAAAAACGTGAAACAGAGGGGAAAGAAAGCAATGAGATGACCGGCACAAAGGAGCAATTAATGTGAAATTGTTGCTACATAATTGCTGAACATGCAATGACATTGAATGGATGATGGATTGCTGGAAGGATGGACTGGACTGAATGAAGCAGTAGCAGTGCCAGGACGAGCAATTAATGCCTCACAAATGCGCATGGACATGCATAAAAATCGGCGCAAAGTGTTAAGTGCAACAGCAGAACCAAAAAAAAAAACAAATGTTCTGCTCCCCAATAAGGTCGCTGCATCGACCTTTCGATATCCACTAGCTGCACCTAGCAAACAGATTCATTCAGTGAACCCAAAGTTTCTTATACATAGAATCGTTGGTATAATATTTCCCGTTTTCTTCTTCTAAAGGGTATACAAAAATAAAGAGTACCGGAGAGAAAGCGGGACAAATCAAAGTTTTCTTCATCTTCGTTTTTATTTTTCTTTCCTGCACCGACCATTTTTCCTGGAAAAACTGGAACCGGAGCCGGAGGTGGCAAACAATTGCAATTACATTAGAAGACCAAAAGCGTGAGAGGAATGGAGGAAACAATGACCCCAGTTAGCCTAAGCCCAGTAAACCAAACAACCACCCACGCGTCATCCTTGTAGTTCTTTCTCTTTCAGTATCTGCCTTCTCACTCTTTCTCTTACTCTCTCTATCGTTCGCGTTTTGCAACATTTCCGTTGCATGCCAAGCACGTTGCAAAAATTTTCGCAGCCGAACAAAAAATGGAAAAAAAAAATAGAGAAGCGAATTCGCAAAAGAAAATGGTGCACAAAAGCCACGAGGCAAACGAATTGCCAATTTAAATGTGAATAGAAAAATTGCAAGGGCATTCCGCAATGTCCCACACACAGACATATATTTCCCCTGGCATACCCCTTGGCCTTCTTATCATCCTTTTGTTGTGACTTCAACATTTTTGCATTCACAGCAGCATCAGAGTAGAACGTACACTCCTTTTTCGTCTTTACAATCGCCAATCACTCTCGCTCTCTTATTGCTCATTGCCAAACAATAAGGACAACTAAAAGCCAAAAAAAAGGGGTAGACAATAAGCAAAATGTTGCATGTTGAATGATGATGGTTGCAAGAGTTATATACTCGTAAATAATCCCTTCTGATTACCCAGCTAAACGATATTTAAGTAAAGCATCAAATTATATAAAATCAAATGTAAATGTTAAATAAATTAATGGAGAATATTGGTAACCTTAAGCGTGATTTCTTAAGGATATTAATTGAACTCATCTCAGCAATTTCCATTTACAATTTTCATTTAAAATTTTCAAATAGTTTCTCCTAATTTCTGTTCAATTCTAATTCTTATCAGAATCAATACTTTTTGGTTTATTTTTAGAATTGCAATATAATTTACCTAGAATGAAATCAAACCAAAGTGCAATGGCCAAGCCCATACCACGAGCCATGTGACCCGGCCCAGTCACCAGGCAACTGAGTCTCAGACTCTAGAACAATCTTTTGATGACCTTAAGCAGATGATCCCATCTCAATATTTTTTTGGTTTAATTGCATAATGAACGTGCGGATTTTGCACATTTTTTGCACAGCGATAAACGTATTGACGAACCCGACGAAGAAAAAAAAAATAAAAAACACGTTGATAAGTTTAGGCCTATGCCTGAAGTACCAGAAGCCAAAGATAAGCTTCCCTCCTTTCGTGAGGGTATAAAATGTGCAATGGGCGACGTTTGGAGACACAGTTGCCTTCTGGTCTCTGCTTCATCTTGTCGTTTAGAGAACTAAAGAAGAAAAAAGAATTCAATCCCTGTTCACTCATCCTCAGAATGAACAAATTCGTGTTCCTTGTGACCTTTATGGTCAGCCTGGTGGCTGGCGGTAGGATTACGGTGAATCCTGAATACCGAGAACTAGGATTGGGTAAACACACACAGGAGGAAGAGAAGAAGAAGCATCTCCCTCATCTCTCATCATCATCACCAGTGATACAAATTTCATTCATAAATTTCTTTTCATTTCTTCCACTAGATCGACTTTCTCTTGGGGATTTGCAGCGTCAGAAATTCATCTTGGATATAGTCCAACGAGTCCAGCAACCATTGCAGCAGGATGATCTTTTACATTTGGATGAGGGATTGATTGTGGATCCTCAACGTTATATTGGCGGCATTGATAGCGAGATGCAGCGCATCGTAGCTTTGGATCGCCAACGACGACTCCTCGACGAAAATCAGATATACTCGGTGGCCCAAGTGGAGCATATCCAGCAATTGCGAGGCATCTATCGCTTGCTCGTCCGTTCCGATAGTTTTGAGACCTTCCGTCGCAATGTCGTATACCTGAGAAGAAACATTAATCCAGTCCTTTTGGTGAATGCCTTGGCCTTGACCCTGCCCGAGCGTCGGGACACTCAGAATTTGATTATGCCCGCCATTAGTGAGATTTTCCCCGAATTGTACTTGGATCAGCAGGTCATTGAACGTGTCCGACAGAATGTGAGCCAGCGTCCATTTTTCCTGGATGTAGTAGGCATTAAGCGTGTGAATCCAGTCTTTGGTATATTCAATCCGCTCCGGGAATTGCACATGCAAATGGCTCTGAGGAGACAGCAGGCTCGTCTAGCTGCTGGAGAGGGACAGGAAGGACGTGTGGTTGTATCCATTGAGAATCAGGATATATCGGGAATGACTCTATTCACCGAGGATATTGCTTTGCGCAGCTTTGTGCAGAATCTCATCCAAGAATTGGCATTGCGAGAAGAGCGCGAGTCCCTTGAACAGGAATTAGGTCTAGTCGATGGTACACTGTTGCGTGTGAACCGCCGTCGTCAGCAAAATCAGGAGCAAGACCAGGATCAGGATGAGAATCAATATCAAGATCGGTATCAATACCAGCCAAGAACCTATGGCAATGAGCGTGAACGCTTCATGCACATCCTGCGACGCGATGAAGACAACGTTGATGATGAGAATATAGTGCGCCGTGGATCAGTTCGTGTACCACTTCAACGTGACTATATCTATAAAAGCTATGGCCGTCAAGGTGGAGTCGAGGATTTGCCCACAGTGAATGTGAATAGCGACCGTCTATTGCATGTGAGCCGCCGCCGCTTGAGCAGCATTGAGCAAGAGCGTGAACAGGAACGCCAACAGGACCAAAAGCAGTTTGGACGTCGTGGCTACATTAGTTCCCTGCGTGGTGAACGCTTCAGCGAAGGCCGTCGGGTGCAGCAAGAAGAACGTCAGGATGATGACTACTACAACAACAAGAAGAGCTACGGTCAGCAAAACTACGAAGGACGTCAGCAAGGCTACGAGGGACATCAGCAAAGTTACGAAGGACGTCAGCAAAACTACGAAGGGCGTCAGCAAGGCTACGAGGGACGTCAGCAAAACTACGAAGGACGTCAGCAAGGCTACGAGGGACGTCAGCAAAGTTACAAAGGACGTCACCAAAACTACGATCAGGATATTACTGGCTATCTAGTACAAGGACAGCGCTACGAGGGCAAGAACTACCGTCAAAATGTTGATCAGGGACGCGGCTACAATGTTTACCGCAACTATCGGGATCAACAACGCGATTACCAGCGATATGAAAATGAGAATGTGGCTAACCAGCGTACCATTGATCGTCTAGAGAGTGTTGAGCGTGATGATGAGCGTCTTGTTCACATCAATCGTCGTCGCCTTGGCCAAGAGCAGTATCAGAACCAACAGCAACAACAACAGCGTTTCTACCCTCGCCGCGGCAATACCATTGACGAAGGCCGTCGTGTGGTAGATGGTGAATTGATCCAGGATGAAGACATTGTAAAGTTTATACGCCAGGATAATCGCTTAAAGGAAATGAGCGACGATGAGATCGTCCAAATGTTGCAAAGAAATCGTGAAGAACGTCGCCAGAAGCAGCAGCAAGTGAACCAGAGTGACGATAACAACGATGACGATAATGATTATAAGATGCGTCAGAGTGGTCGCCGCTCTCGTCGTAGCCTTGTTCAAAGCCCAGGCGAAAATGATCGCCGTAATGAGGTCCTTTTGCACACTTTGCGCCAACTAGTTGCCCGTTTGAATCAAGAGAGAATCTCTTTGGGTCAGGACTATTCAAGGTATCAACGAGCCGAACAGCTATATCTCTACAATAATCGTCAGACCCAGGAGGAACGTTATGCCATTCGTTTGAATGACATGCGCTTGGATTCCCGACGCAGTCGCGAGGTATTGCAGCAAATCAATGATATTGAACGTCGCTTGGAAACAGTTATTGGTCAAGAAGTGGGTTCCTCCTCTTACTCATCCTATTTACGTGGTCGATTTAATGAGCAACGCCAGGTGGAAGGACGCATAGCTGATGTCTTGCTAGGTCGTCTGGGACAAGTAGGCATTGTGAATATACTGCGCCAGCTGATACGTGAAAATCCAGAGCAAATCAACCGCCTAACCCTCAGCGATCCCGTTGTCCAGCATACATTGCGTCGCATTGTTGGCATTGTGGACGAACAGCGTGAACAATTATTGGGAGGCTATCGTCGCGAGGAGCTCTATATGCAAGGAGTGACCATCAATGATGCTCGTTTGGATAAACTGCGTACACGCTACGAGGATAGCGAGATTGATCTCACTAATTTGATTGATCAACAGCAGCAGCAACAGCGATCGATTATTGGACGTCAGCGTCGTCTGAATAACAAAGACTTCATCATTGATTTGGACATTAGTTCGGAGCGCCCGCAGGATGTCTTAGTACGCATGTTCTTGGGTCCACGTGAGGATCAACAGGGTCGCGAAGTGCCATTGGAGCAGCGTCGTCGCGATTTTATTCTCCTTGATGCCATCAATGTCCAACTCCAGTCTGGCCGCAATCGCATTCAGCGTCGTTCCATTGATATTCCCTGGACCACCCGTGACGTGACTCCCTACACTGAGATCTATCGTCGTGTGATGCTTCAATTGCGTGGTCAGCAGGACAATTTCGAATTGATTGGCCAAAATGGTCGCTTCCCTCAACGCCTGCTCTTACCTCGTGGACGTCCTGAGGGTCTGCCCATGCAATTGCTTGTGATTGTTTCGCCTCTTCAGTTGGATGAGCGTCGTGTGGAGCGTCGCATTCCAGGCGTTGTTATGGGCATTGGTTCGTCATCGATTCAGGATATACGTCCATTGGGCTATCCCCTAGATCGTCGCATTGATAACGAAGAACAACTTATCCAATTGCCCAATATCAGTGTGCAGGATGTTCTAATCTATCAGGAGAACTAACTAATAACTATGAACCCAAGAGAGACCTACGGCTAACCAAATCATCCGGACGGACCCCCCTGCTGCTGATGTTTATGTCAATTTAGTTTAGTAGTTGTATTTTTTTTTTCTATATATATTATTACTATTATAATCGTCGAATAAATCGTCTTTGCAATCGATGCAAAAAAGCATTAAAATTGAAACCAAACTGAAAACTTGAACCAAATCAAATTACAAACCATAAACCAGTTATTTATCGAAATTATCAAGAGAATTTCCTTTCGATTGGACTTCAACCTGATTGGTAAATCATCAGAGCTTAAATTCCCCTTTCTCTCTCTCTCTCTCGCTTTCCTCTCTGTGTTGCTCTCTGCTTGACTGGCTTTTCTAATTTTCGGAAAAACAATTTCAATGCAAATTGCATAGAACTTGCAACAAGTCTGAGTTGGGGTTCAGCCCCTTAACAATGGCCGCCCACAAAAACCTCAAGCCCAGACAATGCAGGGACACAAAATAGCTGCCAGGCAATAGCTGACAACACAACCTGTCCACACACACAACACTATATATAATAGACTTTTCTTATTCTTGCCACACAACTCAATTTACCCATCGCCCAGCCCTTAAACCCAAACCTTTAATCCCTTGGCTCCTCCTTACCTATCCTCCTCTCCGCCACTCGGTGTATCTGATTTCTATGTGGGCAGGGCGCAGACGCCCAGCGAAGCGTCAATTGCCAAATTAATTGGCCGTAAAAAATTGAAAATGAAAATATAATCACACTTTCCGTTGTCACTGTTGGCTCCCAGTCACTGTCTCTCGCTTTCTCTCTCTCTCTCTCGTACTTTCTCCTTGTTGTTCCAGCTCCGTATGTGTGTGTGTGTGTTCAGCATTTAACCCTCCTCTTTAGTTGAAACATTTTCTCATCACAGACACCCGGGTTAAACGGCAAAAAGTGTTAGCCAACCAACGAGGAGCAGCAACAGCAGCAGCAGACAATACGCTGCAGGCGGTAAAATGTTGCATTTTTTCCCACTTTTACCTAAGCCCAGTCTCAGTCCAGATATTGTATATATTTCCCTTCGTATTACATTTTTTTTTTGGTTTTTTTTTTTTTAATATGCTAAAAGTATGAATTTATCAGAAGGAGTTTATTGAACAAAAACGCCAATTTATCTTTCAAAATGATCTCGAATTATTCTATTTTTATTTACTTATGTAGCTCTTCTGCATTCATCAAATATTCAAAAATCTTTTATAATTTAATGCCAAAGGCAGAAATTGGCTGATAAGGTTGGCAAAATATTCATTCACTGCTTAATGCATACTTTAGGGGGCCATTCAAAGTGTTTGCAGAAAAGGTGCATTTACTAGGTATTAACTAGTCGATTTAGTTACTTCTTTTTTTTGCATTTTCTGTTGTATTTTTCGTCTTCATATTTTTGTTACTGTTGTTGTTGTTGCTGTTGTTGTCGTTTTTCCTGCTAGCCAAGTGGCATAATGGAAAAATCTTTTTGCACTCGACCTGATCCTGTTTTCTGCACTAGACTTTAAACGCCTCAATGCATTTTCATTATCTTGGAGTGCTTTTTATTTTCTCTTCATCGTCGTCGTCGACATTCATCGTTCTCCGTGTTTTTAATACTGATCTGATGATGAGCTGATTAGAGTAGCAGCAACTTCGTATTACACGGCCTATTAGCTGCCTGCTTAATGCAAAAATAATTATGTCTTCTTAATCAAAGCGAGAGAGTGAGTGAGAGAGGAGGGAAAAAAGTTTGAGACTTTTTGGGTATAAAGTCGATTTAACCCTTTTTCGTGCACAAAAACTTTTTGCGCCTTCGAGTGGCAATTGAAGGTAGCTAGCAAAAGCAAACGGCAAGAAGCGACCAAACTTTTGTGATTAGCGGGATTTTCGCTTAGCAAAAGAAGATAACAGGATAGCGGGATAACGGTATAGGCGGCCTCTTTTAGTCAGCTGATGCGGAAATGCTAGCATAATTTATGTTCTGCCACACAGTGCACTCGACTCTGGCAACGGAAATGCTGTCGCGTAACTCCACTTCACGTCCCCACTCTCACGACTCCCACCACTTACCCGACAAATAACCATAGCTTACTATTCAGGGCTATGCGAAAAACTTTTTGCCAACGCAAATTAGCGGCAACGTTTGTTTCGCTAGTTGAACCTATCCCCTCTCTCCCCTCTTTAGGCAAAAAGTTTTTCAGTTATGAATATAAAGTTTATTTATTAAGCAAACAAGTTGGCTCTCTCTCTTATCTCTTTCTGTGTGTTTGCGGGTTTCAACTTTTCCCTTTTTTTGTTTGTCTATTTGTTTGTTTGGCAAACAATTTCACAGTTAGTTGAACTGAAACTGAAAATATTCTCTCTGAAGTGAATGGTCCATGGGGAGGAATTAGTAAAGGGCAAAAGTTTTCCGCAAAATATTGAATACTTTTTCCCTAATCGGCTTGACAGGTTGGAGATGGAATAAATCCATTGGAATATACTTTGCCTATTCTAACAATTCTAGCATAGTAGATTGATTATAGCTTACATAATCATCATCAATGCCTTTTAGTTCATAGATAATTCTTATTTCAGAAATAAATAGCCATGTATGTATATACATATATAGCTGTAGGAAATGTGTAAATTATCTAGCCCCTTTTTACTAGTGCTACAAAAACTAACAATATATTATTGTAACTTTTCATTTTGCTTATTTATTTTCTGGGGGTAAATCAATGCCAACAGTTGGGCACAACCTTTTGTGTAGACGTGTGGAAAATATTGACAATCATTCAAATAGAATGGGCGTGAGATGCCTTCGAAATCAACCCGAAAAAAATATAAAAAACTGAAAACCCTTCGGTATGAACATTTTTTTTTTGCATGATGAGGAGAGAATAAATGTGAGAGGATGGGGACATCAAGTAGAGCATAAAACTTTTCGCTATTCATATATATTTAGAATGTAACGAGAAAAAAAAAAAATAAATAACGAAAGAAATGGTAACAAAAACGGAAATGTGATATACGCGCCGCAGCCAAAATACAAAAGCTAATGGTGAAAAGGGGGGAAGGAATTTGGAAGGAAGGACCACTGTAGGTGAATATTTTTGTTCCTTTGAGGTGTGTACTACGTGGGTGAGGGTGGAAGGAGAATCATCGTCTCTATTCAATTTGTTGTGAATTAACAACAACAAAAAAAAAAGTGAAATATAAAGAGATACATTCAAATACATGCGATGCATTGTAAAAAGATTCTTTTTCGCTCTCTCGCTCTCTCCCTTTTGTTGAATTGTATTGAAATCACCATCTAGCCCTTCCGCAGTGTGCCTGCCTTCCTTCCCCCTCCTCCTGTTACCCACATTCCCCTTTCCAAAATGCTTCTGTCAGTTTCTTAGCTGACACGCTTTGGCGCCTCGCTAGATAAGAAAGAAGACAACTTTTTGAGGCTTTGCCTCAAGTGGGATTAAAAAAAAAAAAGAAACACCGAAAATGTAGAACATTTTAATACCCGGTGGGTGAATTGTCCTTCAGAGGATGTTGACAAACAGGTGTATCGAATAAAGGCAAAGAGACAATGAAATATATATTTTTCATTCAAAGTTTCAGTTTCTTTGTCTATTATCTATTTTGGTTTCTTTTTTATTGCTGCTTTTAACGTTACGTTACGTAATATGGAAATATATTTTAAACGATTTTTATTGTCATTTCTTAGTATTAGTTCGCTTTGACTTTTCTTCTATAACTAGATTTTTCCACACTCCACAAACGTCCAAAAGCCGCGCCCACCATATTAGGCATGTGGCTGGGAAAAAGGGGATTACCGGAAACCGGAAGAAATGCTTACACCACCTGACACAGGTAAGCAGCTCTGTGAGTTGGATTTGGCAGCATTTGGAGTGGGGGTGGTCCATTTCTCCACCGCCTCCCCCTTTACTTTCTATACGTTTTTTGCTAAACTAATAGTTTTGTAAAATATTTTCAATTACTGTTGCTGTCACAGCACAAAATCAATCAATTTACAGCCACCACAAAGCAAGGACGTAGTCAGACGGATGCAATTTACAGGGAAAATGAACAAATCTGATCTAGTATAATAAGAATATTAGGGTATATAAGATGTACACATAATTGAATACTGTAAAAATGAAACTTACCACTTGTTAAAGTCAAATGAAAATCGAGATTTCACGCTCTCCATTTTGAGTTAGAACAGATGATATTGCTATCTCCTTCTCACACACAAGTCCAAATTGACAAAAAAAAAAACTAAAACAAAGAAGCAGGCAGGATTTGTTGTTGTTCTTTAGCTATCTTTGAAGTCATGGAAAACGTTGACGTTGACGCCAACGCTAATGCTGATGCTGCCATTTATTTTTTTCACACAGAAAATTATTTCCTCAATAATAAGCCAATCTACAGTCAATGCAAAGAAACTGAATTAGCTTTACACATTTCCACTTTAATTTTAACATTAAGCAATTTAAAAAGCCAACAACAAATTAGAAAAACGATCGAGAGTGTAAACTTTTGCTTCTTAATTTCACAATTGGCGAAGGAAAACTGAAAAAAGTGCGGGAGAGAATGAGTGTGAGGGAGAGAGATCAAAAGCAAAAAGTGTGTCGGTATGCGTGAGCAGTAGTTAGGAGAGAAGGAAAAACATAAACAAATGTTAAATGTATCGATTAATAGTTATATTCAATATTTATTTATTTACATTTATGTGCATTGTTTTTGTAGAATTATTCACTCGAGACCTTCCGTTATGTTTACAAAGAGAGACAATGATCGTGACTATCGATAGGCACAAAGGAGTAAAAATTATATCGATATTACAAAAGCGCAAAAAATGGCGCAAAATTGTAAAATTCAAAAACATTGTGATTCAAATTAACGTTAATCCAATGTTTGAGAATAATAATAGAGACAACATTTTTATTAGAATGTAAATAACTCAAATTGGGTTCCTGCTACGCCCTTGACTTTTTGAATGCATTTAATTTCAATGCTTATCCCATATCCGGTTGCGTATTTGCAAACTAAAAGCTTTCCACTTTGGCTTTGGCTTTGGTTTGGCTTACACAATTTTTAAACGCAAATTGATTTTGTGGCCACAGATTGCAGTAAATGCATTTTACACAATTTCCTCCTCTTCCCCTGCCTCGTGTCGTCACTACATACTAGTGTATGTAAAATGGAAAAATTTTTACCTAACTAATGAGGCATGAAAATGTTGAAATATCAAATTTACTGCATTCGCAATTAGATCTGAACAGAAGTGAAGTTTTTCTTCTCCCCCTCAGTGTGTTGAGCCTAAAGGGATGGAGATTGGCGATTGCTTCGAATGCTTATTTACTATTCACACCACAACAATGTAAACAAAACGGAGGGAGAAAAAAAACAGGAGACGCTGAGCCCAAGGCATCTCTCCCAGCCCAAAGCCCTTTAACCACACCCATACCATCATCATCAGCATCATCGTCGTCGACCATCCCCCCTCAACATACAACCTCACCCACATAGTCATAAGGACAAGTGGCAAAGGCAAAAAAAAGCAATAAAACGCTCAGCACAGACACATACGCAACAATAGTGTGGCAAAGAGGCAAGAAATATCGACAATGCCACAGCAAATTCGTTGCAAATCAAAACAAATTCGTAAAGCTGCATAGTAAAAAAACAAAAAGCAGAAAAAAAAATACATTCAATACATTTTATGAAGAGAACGACTTATGAGAAACCCATTAACAATTTGCGGCAGTTCCATTTCCTTAGTCCTTTTTCGGGATACTTTTCGAATTAATGGGCCGAATCCTCGGTTTTCTATCTATTTATAAAGATTTTTAATATTAAACATTATAAAAATTGGGGGAACAACTATTAACTAACTATTTTTGGTGACTTTAAGCCGTAAATCTTCATCAAATTGGGTTTAGAAGTCCTTTAATGAGGGCAAATCTAGGTTTAGATTTTTGAGAGTGCCGTCAGTCATTTTAGGCGGAGAAATCGGTCTTGTTTCGTTTTTCCCTCTATCCTTCGTGGAGGATCAGCCACTTGGTGGAAATAACGTTGATCTTTCTTTTCTACATTTTTATAGAGAGTATATCAATTAAACAGATAAATTGCCGAGCCTATTTTAAGAGAATTATCCAGTATACATAGAAAAAGATGAGAGGAAAAGAGAACCGTTTTAAGTAATAGGTTAATGGATGAATAGGTTTTTTATTTACCAAAAAGACAAATTATTTAAAAAACCTACATAAAATTGAGAAGAGTGTTTTTTTTTTATGAAAGAAATGAAGACAAGACGATCTATGACACGCTTGAAGAAAAATAGGACTATTGTTGAGCTGGATTCTAGGTATTAGAGTTATTGAACGAATATACCCCTTGTCATTTGATACCCTTTCGAAAGGAGAGCATAGCCAAATTCTGCCCGCTGCAGTAACGCAAAAAATTACATTCCCCTCTGTCCCCCTCGTTTGATGTCCACACAACAACAACAGCAACTATAACAATATCAACTGAATAGAATGGAAAGAAAACCTCTGCCCATCATTCGCTACCACCATCCGCTATGGCATTCCATAACAATTTATGCAATCAGTTGGACAACAACAACAACAGCGAAGGAAAAAACACACACACGCCGAGAGACACACACAAAAGGAAGAAAGGAAACTGGTTGGTGTCCATGCGGCTGTACTCTTAATCCTTTTGAATATTTTTGACACGTGCGCTGCAATTATTTTATTATGCCCGCTCACCAGAAGGCCAGCATCGAACCCTCTGGGGTCTGGGTTCGAGGTTTTCGATTATGGGCCTGACTACGGGTCTGAAGTGCAACGGCGACAACATCGAGCATTGTGCCACGCCCACAATTTGATGGTGACAATGGACCGGCAATTGATGCAATTCATTGAAATTTTGGTTGCCAAATGTTTAGACGAAAATTGCATTAAGTTCTCTAAGGCTTTTGTCCTCATTGAATAACTGAATGACTGGGTGACTGACTGAACTGAACAATTGGCCATAATTTTCTCGCGGTTGCATTCAACCAAAAATTTCATCAGTACAAATGTTTTTTTTTTCGTTTTTCATTATTTTTAAATACTTACTGCCTAAAATGTATAAATACATATATAGGCGTTTATTTATGTATATTTTAATAATGATGCCATTTGTTTGGCCATAGAATTGTCGACGCTTGTGTATGACTCTCTCTCTCTCTCTATGTGTGTGTATGTGTTGGCAATAAAATTTGGCTTTGGCACATAATTCAAATTGTTAATCGCGTTTAATGGCGGGCATTTATCAATATTTCCAACAACAACAAAAAATATATATGTATATACGTAAAACGAAAAAAACCAATGACAAAAAAAAACAACATGCAAATTTTATGGTAGAAATTGTAACGTTGGCAAAGAGGACGAGGCTTGGGCATGACGATGCCACAAAATGGCGTCTAATATGAAGGGTCGGGGGTGGTATAATGGGGGCTGCTGCTGGTTCAGCTGGTGGTGGATGTCGTTGGAGGTCGTCGGAAATAAAAGCGCAATGGTCAGCTGCAGTTGCCAAGAAGAAAAAAGCAAAAATAACTAACCCCCCACCGGCTCCCGCCGCAAAAGCACCCTTAGCATTCGTATGAAATTCGCCGGCCCCCAATTTGCTTTTCTCTTTTGCGCTTGTGTTGTTTTTTTCTATTTCATTTCGTTTTGTCGTTTTTTTTTTTGTTGGTTTTAATGCGCACCATTGTGTCAAGATAAAGAAACGGAAATTAGCACGATAGCAGGAAGTTGCCAGCGTCGTCGACGTTCTTGTTCTTGTACTCAAGAGTCACAACGACAAGGACCAGGACAAGAACACGGCTGAAGGATGGAGGATGGTGGAGACAACACCAAAAACAAAAATTCTTGCTTTACCTCAAGTCGAAAGGATGCTGTTACTGTGATACCCTGTAATCATTTCACAGACTAAGCAAGCTCAAAACAAAAAGACAATCCTTAATTCCTAAGATATTTTCCATATGATGCTATTAACATGACAGTAAAAGCCCAAAGTATGCAATAGACAATCAAATAATTCGCTATTAGGAACATAAAATGAAATTTCAGAATGTCCTGTGGATACATTCTTCCATTATTCATGCCTAAGACTTACTAAGAAACAAATGAATATCATTTAGTCCATCTATCCATTGATTTGCATATACCTTATCAAACTAACGAATACGCACAGGGTATAACAACGATAAAAAGGCAAAGCCAAGACAACAAACAACAGGCCCCAAGATTGTCGAAGGAGTGACGGGTCGAAGTTGGACAGCCACAAATAATAATGAAAACGGAAATGAAATACAATACCCAGGAATACCAGAGAGCAAAAAGCAATGAATGTGCACATCGGACCTTCTCATTGCCCCTCGCTCTTGATGTTGTCCTTTTACACTAATATGCGTGAGAGTAAGGGGGTATGGTGGAAGAAAAGTAAGTCTCTTGGCCACTCTTCCTCTCTATATTTTCCACAAGATGGCTAATTGAAAATCTAAGAAACAGTTTTTTTCTCTCACTCCCTCACTCTTTCTCTCTCTCTCTCTTTTAAATGCGAATTCTAGTTTTTTTTCAGGGTTTTTTAATCTCTCTTCCTTTTAAGTTCCAAGTCCAAGTCCTTGGCCCCTTTCCAGTTAAAACAACAATCAAAAATTAATAAGCCTTGAAGTATGCAACAAATTTTTTCATCTCCCTTTTTTCTTGCTCTTTTTCTTTTTTGACAATTTTCATTTAAAGGACTTTTGTGAATTAGTTTTTTTTTCCTGTTTTTTTTTTTTTTATAAACCACACACAAATTAGACGCAAACAACAAGAGCAACAAAAAAGCGCTGATTGTCGCCTATTCTTGCAAAGTTCTTTCGTTTTCATTTTTGTGTTTTTTTTTTTGTCGCTTTTTATACACTTGCAAAAATGGTATATTAATTTCGGTCAGAAGTGTGCAACGCATAGAAGGAAGCATCTCCGACCATACAAAGTATATATTTTCTTGATCAACACGACGAGACGAGTTCAAATAGCCATGCCCGCCGTGACTTTTCTCAATAACTTCGGTATTTTCTAAGCTATTGTGAAATTTAATATTGGTCAGTTTATTACACCTATAAACCACTGTGCCAAATTTGATCAAGATCGGGTGACTATATCATATAGCTCCCATAGGAACGATCGGTGGGAAACAGTGACTTTGATCAATAACTTCGTTATTTCCTATGCTAACATTAGCCTTTAGATAAAACGTTTTTTCCTTTGGCTATAGGTAAGGAAAGAGTTACTAAAAAAGTTGCAAGGGTATACAAACTGTGACGCGGTCGAAGTTTTAGCCCCGGCCCTCTGGTTTTTTTGTATTTTTGGTCTGTTGGTGTGCGGCACGCAAAGTCAATTAGGCAAAGCGACGCAGGCAAAGAGAATGAAAACAATTCGCATTTAAATTTGGCGCATTCTTAGGACAAATTTTCTACATTTGGTTCCATATTTTTTTTTTTTTTTGTTGTTCGTTTGGAGTTGGGGAAGGTTAGGTGTTTGGGGTGGCTGGCAAGTCGGTAGGGGGCGGGGGAGGTATGGGAAATTGGGTGCTGTAAAATACGTGCATATTATTGCGCTTATCTGGCAACAAACACGCCGCCCCGGTCTCCATTCAACGGCCTCGTTTTGCCTTGACGTTGATTTCGCTTTTCATTTTTGTCAAGGAACTGGAACTAAGCATCCGTCTATACACAGGCATATATATATATATCTGTTTCTATGTGTGTTTGTGTGTGTGTGTGAGTGAATAAAACTGTATTGTGCATTTGTTTTTATGCATATGCCTCTCCTCTAAAGCCCCTCTGTCTCTTTCCTACTCTCTATCTATGTCTCCGTCTCTTTCTCTAAGCAAGACATCCTTCCTTAAACGTTTCTTGTCTGCCAAATGTTTCTATAGGCTATATGATTGTATGGTCCCAGTGTTTGAGTGCTCCAATCTGTGTGTGTGTGTGTGTGGTTGGGTGTCCCTGTGTGTGGTTTTATGTGTGCATTGTATTGCTGGCATAATAGACACATTTAATTTTACTATTATGCCTTTTTGTTGTCATCGTATTCGCATAATAAACCGTTTCGGTTTTCAACTTGTTTTTGGTGTATACTTTTGCCTACTTCCTCATCATCCTCCTCCTCCTCCCTCCCACTATCCCTCTCTCTCTATCGTCTTTTCTTCTAAAAAGGCTCACACTTCCATTTTGTTTTGCCTTATTTGCCAGTCATTTTATTTGATTTTCATTTGAAAAGATGTTTGGTGGGTGTTCATTTCTGTATGAAGAGAAATTAGAGATGGTCGAATGACCTAACATAATGATATTAAATGATTTCTATACAAGTTTTTACAAAGATTTAAAAGCATTTTGTTGAATTCTTTCTACTTAGAACTATTGTATAGATTGATGGGATAGTAAAACTTGAAGGGTTTCTTTTTTGTAAATTTCTTTGGTTTGTCAGTTTAAACTAAAATATGTATAAAATATACCAAATGTGTTCAATGAATAAGTATATTAAAAACCCTCGAAATATCAAAAAACAAACATATGCAGATATGGTTTACATATAAATTAGAAGTCAGAATAATAAGTAACTTTGCCCTCAAATGTGTGCTATACTATTAATATTGTAAATACAAATACTATTAATATTGTAAATACTATTGTAGCTAAACCAGTTTTTCTGTTAATTTTTGATAGATACAGGACATGCCGAAAGATCATATGATTTTCCAAGAGGAAACTGTATTCTTTCTTCACTTCTAGCATACTTAATAGAAAAATCCCAAAAACGTAATGTCAATCATATTTTTACAATCAAACAGTCATTAAAATTTTTTTTATGAAAAAGAAATTAATCTACATACTTAAAAACTTAAATTACATTAAATTAATGTAGTTTTTCTAGTCATATTTGAGATTCCTTCATTAGAAATATACATACTTTCTATATAAAAAAATATTTCTATTTTTTTTTTTGGCATTAGTAAAAAGCAACGTAACTCTATTTTGCTGTTTAATAAAGTTAGAATAAGTCATGTGATTTTCGATTTTGGAATTAATTCAATTCATGTATCTTAAATAAATGTTTTAGTTGGAATAAGGTTTTAGCAGATTTCAATAGAATTGAATATTTACTTTGAAAGCTTTTTCAAATGATTATTATTTATTTATTCATATTTATGTGGATAAATAATGATTTTAGTTTTAAAAAGGATGATTTTACTTTTAAAATAAAAATAATGACTTTACTTTTAAAATATTTCTCTTGTCACTCATCTCTATGACGAAAATCTCCTGGGGAAAGGTGAATGACAAACAAGGATACGTGTTTGTCTCCATTGCTGCAATCGATAAGGCTATTGGTTGTTTGTCGAAGGCGGAGAGAAGACACAGGTGTGTGAAGGTTTTAATTTAGCCAATTAAGAGGCATTTTGCATATATTAGTGTTTACTAGTTTGTCTTAATGTCTGTCGTCTCTATGCTCTATGAAGACATCTTTAATGGCGCTGGCCATGAATTGGTCTGGCTGCTGCCAAGGACTAATCACGACATGCAAATGAAATTTCAATCCTTTCCCTCCATTGTCACTTCCACCACGTGGCAATAAGAGGTGTAAGGGAAATCTTGTCAAAGGTACGAATTTTGATATTTCTGGTGGTTGTTTGGCCTCGTATAGTTCACTTAGAGTTACGGGAAGCGGAGCTGAAGGGAAATAATGCACGAATTGATTAAGACCCTTTGCTACATGTCGTACAAAGCTACCAAGCTGATAGCCAACATTTGCCTGATGGTCGTCTGTATGTATTAGATAAAGACTTATTTGTATTGGCATATTTGTTATTGCTTTTGCTGTGGACAATAATTGAATTTCATAGCTTATACTAAACGATCTATGATTAAGACGTCGCTGACTTGCAATAAGACGACGTTGCAACATTTGCAAATTATTCCGTTGTGTTTGCAATAATTGTTGATCCATAAGATTTATCAAATCGGTATAAAAAACTTCCTCAAAAGTTTCCAAACAACTCACATTTAACTGATTGATCTTTAAATCCATGTTGAAGCCTCTCGTATATGGCTTTGTGTATACATTGATTAGTTGATCCAGTCGATAGAGTAATGAACGATAAATGGGATCACGTAGATTAGATGTTCCCATGCTAAACATATTTGGCTGATCCAAACGATTATCATTCAAAGCTCGACTAATATTCTCGCTTAACTGACGATAATTTTTGGCTATAATGCGATTTACAATAAACGAGGGCATATCTGTGGAAACATTCAACTTCTTTTCTATAAGTTTGTTTAGATTTTCCAATTCTAGTTGCATCAAACTTCGGATTTGTTCTAAGCTAATGTTAGTGGCCCTATAGGGCTTGCCTCCCGTGGTTATCAGACGAGGTTGTATTATGTCTATTGATCGTTGATCGGTCACAAGATCATCCCATTCTAAAAGTCGTACAATTTGTTGTAAATTATACATGAAATTCTGTGAGCTTTTTGTTTGCTTTTGTCTAAGGATTTTGTCCTTATAGAGTTGCTCATCGATTGGACCACGAAATGCCATTATACGATCACCATCTTTAATTGTGTTATCCTCAATATTTTCATCTTGCTGATCCATCAGAAGTTGATTAATTATTAGATTCCAATGAGCATTCAATTCCACATCTAATCCTAAATAAACCACCTCTTTCTTCGCCTCAATCACAATTGGTTCGGCTGGCAAGAAATCGGAATCCGGGTCCTTTAAAGTTGACTGAGTGTAGCCCATAAAGCTGGCCAATATGTCCTTCCAGGAGCGCCTCTTAGTGATTTTTACTGGCGCCAATTGTTGCCAACTTGTCAATTGAGCAGCCAGTATGATATCCTTCTCGAAATATAATTGTGGTAGAATCTCATATGGAGCAGGTAAACGCATCATTCTGCAATCCTCTCGCTCCCTGATGGCCATTTGCAGAGCATTCACAAAAAGCACAGGATGAAAGTGTATTCTAGCATAGCAGGCATTATGCTTAAATGTTGCCCAATCTCTGGCAAAGACCAGAAACCGATAGACACCGGAAAGCTGTTTCGGTACCTTTGCATCCAATTGACTGAAAATGCTAAATGGTCTTGGCATTTCCTGCTGGTGAACCATTGCTATAAAATTACTTAAAAGTGGCCAAGTCCCCTGGAAAATAAACCGATTTAAATTCTGGATAAATGGTTTTCATTTATATTTGCACCTCTTGATAATGGCTTGGCTCCTCCTTCAATTGGCTACCCAATTCAAACAGTTGCCCCTGCAGCAAAGGCTTGTGTACTTGCAACAACAGATCCAAAAGAAAACGTTGTCGCATTTGCCATTCCATGGTTACCCGATCAATGCTACTGCCATTAACTTGGGTTGGTGTTGCCCACCAACGTGAACGAACATTCCAACCGGATTGGGAAAAGGCCAGCAAACAAGAGATTACCGCAAATAACAAAAGCTGCTGCATTTTCAACTGATACTGATTCGTCGCATAGCAATTCATCTCATATTTATAAATTATTTAGTCCCATGGCCTTATCAAGTGTATTGACTCTGGCTAATCTTTTGTCTGGGGTATTCAGGGTATTAATTGATCAGATGTCTAATTAAGGCATATCAGTTACATTTTATGCCCACTATTTCGAGTTTAGTGTTGAGAGTATTCAATATCTTTTGTTGTAGGTATATAGTGATGGGTCTAGGTGCTGTGATATGAAACATTGCTCCCTATAGTATGCCATAAGCAATTTAAGAATTCGCTTTTTAAAACAGATAAACTTTTTTTTAGAATAATCTGTAAAATAATATAAACCTCGAAGCAAATATTGTACATAGTGGCAATTTTTAATTTACAAGGCATACAAAGAGTTAAACATTTATTGAAATTCCAGCTTTTTGCATACTTTATGGGGTAATGAAGCACCATATTATAGTTTTTGTTCCGTCTTTATAATTTATTTATAGGTAAATTTAAACAAATAATTAAAACTTGGAGAGAAACACAACATTTCGACATAATATTTGGCTTAAATTTTCTATTTCACCAAATGTTGTTGTCAACAAAAAAATTCATGGCAGTAAAAAATTACATGATTTTTAAAAATTGTCCAAAAAAAAACTGAACTTTGCAAAGTTGAGGTATACCAAAAAGTTTAAACAATTTTTTTTAACTTTAACTTACCAGATTAGAATGAACTAAATTTCAAATAACTCCACATATAATATATATCCAAAAATGAGTCATGAGGATTATAATTTCAAAAAATATATCCTCAATTAATTCGCATTTATTATCTCCAACAAAAAGTAAAAGAAGAGAATCAAAAGAAAAAAAACCCTGGACACATCACATTTTTCATTGTTCCGCTCCAATAACCAATTAGTTTTTTTTAGATATTAATTATTTAAAAGATACTAGCTACATAATTCTAGTCTAGACAGATTTAGTCTTCATGCCAATGTGGCCCGTTTGGCCACAAAGTCTCTGGAGCTCTTCTCCTTGTTGGTGAAGCGTGCATAACTATTTAATAAAGAGGGGAATAAAACAACAAATTTTAAAAAGAATTCTTGCCGAAAAGGCAATTCAGGTAGATGACTTACGTTTTCTGATATTTGGCCACATCGGAGGCACTAAGCGATGGCCGGGTCGTTTGAAAGGATTCGATGAGATGTTTTTGCTTCACTAAAATTCTCTTTGGCAGTTTCTGTTGATCGATGATGACGACGACCAAAGGGGAAAAGAATTCAATTTTCATTACAATTATTTTTCATAACTTAAAAAAAAAAATCGAAATTTACATATTTGGAAGTTCTTACGGGCCCCAACAGAACAATTAAAAAAAAAAAAAAAAAAAAAAAAAACAGGAATTATTTATATATATTGTTATAACCGACATTTATGTCTAACTATTTAAACTTATAGGTGGTGGTACATGGATGTTTAAGCGGGAAAGTCTCTTGATATGTATCTGTATCGGAGCCATAATCTTCATCGCCCGATGATGGCGGCGTTTCCAGCATGGGCATGGAGAGATCCAAGTAAGCATCATTCGGATTACTGCTAGCCTGTTGCAGTATGCCATCGAAACTCTCCACCAGTTCGGCGAATGTGGGACGGGCGCAGGATTCAAAGTGCCAGCATTGTCGCATCACAACATAAATATTGAGTGAACATTTCGCTGGCTTCTCCATTCGCTGACCTGTGATCAGATAGCTATAGAGCTCTTCGGCGGACATAATGTTGGGATATGGCTGATTGCCATATGTCATTATTTCCCATAACAGAACACCATAGCTCCAAACATCGGTTTGTGAATCATATTTCTTTTCCTGCAACGATTCGGGAGCCATCCATTTGATGGGCAAACGTCCATTGGTATTCTTTCGATAATATTCCGTATCCTGTATATCACGGGCCAGTCCAAAGTCGGCAATTTTCATTACATAACCATCGCTAACTAATACATTTCGCGCAGCCAGATCACGATGTATGCACTGGGAATATAGTTGATTGTATTAAAGTAGGGCTCAAATTCAAGAATGTTTTAAAGTGTTTTTGGCAAAAGTTTAAGTAAAAATCCATCATAAACGAAGTATTTTGAAATCTGAAGGATACATTTTTACACTGAAGAAAGATCATTCAAAATCAAAATTCATATACGACATATTCAAGTTGTTTAAATAGAAATTTATTTTAAAATCCGCGAGAGAGAAATAGGATTCAATTTTTGTTTGAAGGGAAATTGTGATCAATCAATAATCATTTTCGATATTTAAAGAAGTTTAAATATGGATGCTATGTTTTCGCCTTAAGTTTTGAACTTTTTGGCAGTGGAAAAATATTTTGTATAATGTTTTGAGAAACAGCACAAGGACTAGCAAGTTTAGATGTTTTTTCTTGACTTTTGGCCAAAAACTAAGAAATAAAAATGTCTAAGAGGTAAACATACCCGTCGCGAGGCCAAGTACTCCATGCCTCTGGCTATTTGAAAGGCAAACATGGTTAGTTCCTTTTCGCCCAATTGCTGTTGCGGTGTCATCAGGAGTTTATCATCTAAATAGCCATCACTATCGCTGCGCCGCTGCATGGGAGCACCAGGACGATTCTGTTTAAGGAAATCTTTCAGATTGCCATGCGGGGCGTATTCAACAATGACCCAAAGTGGGCCACTTTGACTACAGCAGCCGAGCAGATTGATGATATTGATATGCTTGCCAATCATTTTCATGACCTCCATTTCGCGAACCAAACTGGCCATATCGGCATCCGTGTGCTCTTCCTTGACCATTTTTACGGCCACAATGGTTTCAGCTGAAATAGGACTGCGTGGCAGGCCATCCGCTTCGGCCATGACCACTCGTCCAAAGGCACCCTCTCCCAAAATTGAGCCCAGCGAGAGCTGTTGTCGTGGTATTTCCCAATTGGAGTCCAATGGGAATTCATATTCGTTAAATGCCTGCGAGGGATCGGCACAACCCGATCCCGTGGTCGAGAATGTGGTGCGTTGCTTCTCAATCTTGATCACCGGCATCTGAAGATCACCAGCCGAACAGGAATTACCCTCGGCGCTATCGGGGCGATAGATAATGACCTTTTTGGTCCATTGATGGACCGTTTCGATGCGATGTTTAAGTAATTTCTCGCGACGCAATCGTCTCAGCATATATACAATCAGAACACTGCCTATGAGAAAGAACGTCAATATGATCAGAATGGCCACAGCATAGCCCGGAGTTAAGGAGCGCCGCATCGTATAGATGCTGGGCGGTCGTTCGGTGACACGCAAATAAAAGCTGGCATTTTTAGTGCCCAACGAATTGGAGGCCATGCATGTATACCAGCCCTCATCCTCGAGGCTTATATGACGCAATGTGATATTGTACATGCCGTTCGAATGTTCCGTATCTTGAGTAGTGTTCAATTTAATGGGCACAACTTTTGCCTTCGAGTGATTTCCTGGCACTACCCGTATCCATTCGACAGTCGGCTGGAGATCGGAGAAAACGGAGCAAGCAATGGTCGTTGTCTCATTGATATAGGCCGTTTGATTCTGCGGCACTGGCGATATAATCGGAGAGGAACGTACACGTTCAATCACACACACATTGAACTCGAAGCGTATGCAACCCTTGGAATTGCACACGGTGCAGCTGTATAGGCCATTATCCTCTGTGGTGACATCCTGTATGCGTAGCATCCATTTCTTTTGCAAAATGCCACCAAAACGACGATTCAGAGTATTATTATTCCTCGTCCATGAGATGGTGGCCCTACCGGCAACTGGACAACTTAGAGTGATTGTCTGCCCAGCCACATAATGCTGTTGACGGAGTAACCCCTTACGAAAAACTGGCGGAGATTCATCATTTGCAGCATCGGCAATGCTATCACCAGCACTGTCATCCGAATCCTCGTCGGCCTCAGTGGTTGTCACTGGAATGGTGGGGGGCGTTGTAGTTGTTGTTGTCGTGCTGCTGGTAATTAAAGCTGAACTAACTTCCATGTAGGCAGCACCAACAGTATTGCCCACTGGATTCTGTGCTATGCATATATACCAGCCTTCATCCTCGTCCAGGACATTGCCGAGACTCAGCAAATGCGGATGATCTCGTATGGTGGGCATTTGCTCAACATTTTTATTCTCTTCCATGGGGTAATTGGTTAATAGTTCAATTAACTGCTTAATATCCACTTTATGCGGCTTCACATGGCGCCATGTGATTTTTGACTCCAATTTGGAGTCCTCTAGATCACAATGAAAATTGACATTTTCCCCTGGCGCTGTGGTTACATTTTTTGGTAAGCCTTCTTTCAATTGAGGAGGTAAATGAGTGCGTGTAATGACATCCAGGTGACTTGGTTTACTTTCAATGCATCCGTAAGTATTGCACATGCGACACGAATAGTTGCCACTATCCTCCACTTGCAATTGGGTTACATTCAGTGACCATTTCAACATTTTTATGCGTCCTCGTCCACCCGAGACTACAATAGGGTTATCATTGTGCAGCCATGTGATATTCAATGGTTGCCTCTCATCATTTGTATTCGGTTGACAAGTGAATTGATAGAAACTATCAGCCGGACGTTGCACAACTTTTGGCAAATCTTCTGCTAGACGGGGTAATCTTTGTGTTTGATTTGCGTTCAATAGACGAAAATCCAATTGTTCCACAGATTCCGATTCCTTTTCCTTCTCCTCTTCCTCCTCTTTCTCCTGGTTGTCATGTAGAATTTTATCAATGCTGGCAATATCATTATCCAGAGTTTCAGCTTCTTGATGGCCAACAATTAAAGTGATATTTGACCAATTGTTTTGACCATCCAAACAACTGTAGTTACCCGATTGTTCAGGTTGTATGCGATTCAAACGTAGGAAAGGATATTCATGCTGTAATTTATCTTGGTAATACCATTTACGTTGTGGACGAAAGCATTTCAATGTTACATCCACATCGCTGGGCACTCGTCTGATACTTGTCTGTTGTCGACGCAGAGCAAAGACATCGATTAAGCAGCGATGCTGCTTGTAATCACACTCATCTGTGGGGGCTGCCAACAACAGATTGAAGATGCTGCTCAAGCAGGCGATGATCAGCAATTTCTGCATGTTTTTATGTTTGAGTGGTAGAACTTCAGTTGGTTTATATGAAATGTTTCTTTTAGCCAAATATTTTCTTGCTCTGTCTCTCTCGCATTCGCCCTTTCACTATTTCTTGCAATCTCTCATTTTATTTATTTATTATTATTGTTTAATATTTTATTACCAACAGCAGTCACCTTCTATAGAAAACACAAAAAAACACTGAAGATTATGTGCACTGCTTTGGTAATGAGGCCCGCCGACGTGGTCAGAGCTCACAATTGCCGGACACACACACACACACGAGTCTCTTTTCCTCCCTCTGCTTCTCTCTCTCACACTCTTTTTTTTCTATTATAACTTGTCTATATACGATATTATCGCCATATGCATATATCGTAAGTTGATTTCATTCAACTAAAAACCAAACCGAAACCAAAACTAAAACAAAAATATCAAAGAAGCTAACTTCGGCAATGCCGAAGTTTATATACCCTTGCAGTCCTTGGCAATAATTTTTTTACATTTTGAAATTTCTTTCTCTGCAACTCAATTCATTAAGGGGGTATAGTTAATTCGGTGCAAAATCGGTCATTTTTTAAGAATTTTTATTGGCGATACGGATAGTCTCAGCATTTAACATTTAAACAATATGTGTGAAAATTTTCATCCAAAAATATTGAAAATTGAGTGAGATATAGGCAATCTTCGGCGGGACCTCGAAAAAGAGGTGGTTTTCGGTGTACATCGTAACTCGTCACAGAATCATCGGAAATTAAAAAATCAAATTGCATTAGTTAAAGGACAAATTTCCCCAGGTAACGCTGTCGAGTTTTTATTTTTTAATTTTCTTTTCGATTTTTAAAGGCACTTGAAAGTCAAAATAAATTTATTAAACAAATGCATTTTCACATGCTTTTTATTACAAGCATATCTTAGAATCTCCCTCACTCAAGTATACGAGCACCCTAGCGCCCCCACCAGCCAACGGCCAACTACGGCCTTATGGAAAAACGTTTATATGCATAACTTGGCTATTTTTTTTCCGATTTTGATCAAATTTGGTGTTTTGTTGGGTTAGTATCAAATTCAAGTGTGCTAAATTTGATTACAAAAGGTACAAAATTACGTGAGATAATCGAGTTTTCCCAAATTACGGGGGCGTAAAGGGGCGTGGCAAAATCGTTGCATATACAATATATGCGCATTAAGCAAATACACATACCAAATTTGGTGTCTCTAGCTATTATAGTCTTTAAGAAAATCAAATTTGTTTAAATTTCGTGGGCGGAGGGGGGCGTGGCAAAAATTTGAAATAAACTTGACCACCTTAGGTAATACACGAGTCTACGTACCAAATTTGGTGACTCTAGCTCTTATAGTCTCTGAGATCTACGTGTTCATACGGACAGACAGACGGACGGACGGACATGTCTATATCGACTCGGCTGTTGATCCCGATCAAGAATATATATACTTTATGGGGTCGGAAAAGCTTCCTTCTGCCTGTTACATACATTTTGGCGACTTTAATATACCATTTCACCCTATGGGTGTATGGTATAAAAATTTTAATACTATACCCCCCCCTTAATACACAAACAAAACATTCAAAATTTTTGTCTTTTTACTACAAATTTTTCTTCCATCATTCCGTAAGCAAAGCACAACACGCATACACATAGATACGGTTCGTGTAGCGCTACGTCTGTGTGTGTGTATGCATGTGCTCTGTTTGATTTGCTGATGACGTAGAACCGATTTGTATTGACTGTAACTTGTGTTCTATTTATCCGATCAAGTTCAAATTTTGGGATCTGAGATTTTATATCAAATTCTATTATATTGGTAAATTTCATGGGGATACTCCAATTTTTATGGGGTCTGAAACGTCTCCTTCTGTGCGTAACAAACATCTGACCAATTTTAGAATACCCTATGCAAGGGTATAAAAACGAACTCATGTCACAATGTTAAGAGACTAAAATTGCATTTGTTTATAACTTTTCATTTACCTATAAACAATTCTTTATATATGTAGATAGGTATATGGAATGTGTCAAGATTCACCATTACTAAGTGAGAAATACCAAAATGATGCCATAATTAGTTGAAGTTTTTACCGATGTCGAAGTCTCAAATACCCTTTATTGAAAGTAATTTAAAATGAGGATAACTAAAAATGTCAATCAATCAAAAATCATTTTGGTTAAGTTAGTTCCCAATATAGTCAAACAATTTTGGTTGTTATCCAATTGCTGCAATGCAACATTGGACCATAATAGTTTCAAAATGCAGAAAATAAAAGCCCAGAGATTGCAGAAAAGAAAAACTAAACTTTTATGAACAGAAATCTATATCTTGAGAAAGTATTTGAGTAACCTTTTGATTGACATTCTCTCTCTCTTTCTTTCTTTTTTGAGATTCCTCAACATTATGATGTGATCGGAAATGAATCAATCTTAGCCTTATTCATTACTATAATGACTTGTATTGATAAAGTCGGATTATGAATCGTATACTACATATAGAGCTTTTCAAATTGACTTAACGGAAATGCTGGATTCTCAGTGGAATCGATTACGAATTATTCAAACAATCTCCTAATTCATTACTAAATAGAATTTGAACAATTCAATCGATTGTGAACATATACTAGAAACGCTTATTCAAACTTACATAATCATAAAGTCGAGTAATCTTATCATCGACTATAATCAACATTGTTTGAAAAAAAAGCGGAAGTTTCAAAAGTTACAATTATAGTAATTTAACTGACAGTTAGGAAAACGGTAATGAACTGTTTTGTAAAGTCAGAAACTTTAGATGTTGGTCTGTTCTCGCTTTCGAATCAAGCCTTAAATGATTTTGAGATGATTCACATTCTAACTTCGGAATTAGAAAGAAAAACGTTTCTGAAAGAATCATTTGGAATCAACAACCGAAACATGCCTGATTACTCTATTATACATTTATAGGTCTATCTATAACTATAATAAAAATAATATTAAAAATGTTTACTAGTTTTGAATGATTCTAAAACGCTTTCTTTTGATCTCTGTTTGTGGGGTATAAAAGAACTTCTATTTTAATATTTACAAAAAATAAGCAATCAGCACTTGCTGATGCCTAACTAAATATTGGTAATAACTATAAACACAACTGCTGGTATATAGTATGTATTAATATATAGCTGGAAGATCTAGACCGATTAGAATTGATTATATTGATTAAAATAATGATAGAAATGTAATAAATAATTAATTACTTGGTAAAAAGCCAATTTTAAATAGAAATTCTAACCAATATTGTAACTAAAACTAAACTAAAATTCTAATCTTCATTTGCCTACTCTCAATTGCGAAACTTCATCCAACATATGGACAAGTGGCAAGCCTAGTTAAGTCTTAACCACAAATGTAATTTGATATCTTTCGGCCTTTTCAAACATATTGAACACCAGCCAATCTAAAGGCAATTTTAAACCACTGTGCATTAATGAGTTTTATAACAAAACAGTTGCTTATGTTTCGGTTTCGGTTTGGTTATTATTGTTGTTGTTGTTGCTGCTGCTGCTGCTGTTGTTGTTGTTGTTGTTGTTGCGGTTGTACTAGCACTTATTTCTAGTGCTGTTGCCATTTTGCTGGTTGCTGTCGCCGTTTTTGCTGTTTGATATATGCACACGCGTCGCAGCTTTTAATTTATTCAATTCCTTAACTTTTTTTGTATTTTTCCGTTTTTTTTTTTGTTTTTTGGTTTCTGTCATTTGTTGCCACATATGATGTTTGAAGTATGTATTATATTCTTTTTTTTTCTGTGTTATTCTTCACAATTTTGTCCGTCATTCAATATTTTTGGCAGCAAAGCGCTAGCTCACACACATGGCCAAAAACGTTTACCTCACACCTTTGTTTTATTAATTATTATAAACTTGGGCGGTTTGAGAATTAATTGTGGTTGTTGTTTATTTTTAGCCTTTTGCATTAGTAATTGACATATACTGTTCTATGGAAATGCAATTATGCAAAATTGAAAAGTAACACTAAAATAAGTCGAAAGAAAATGTTATCAAGATTTTTGTATTTTTTGGACTTTTTGTAATGATTTCTGTTAACTAGATAAAAGAAATAAGTCAAGAACTAATTTGTTTAAGCAACAAAGTTTAATGTTTCTGTTGTATGCATTCATTTCTTCACGCCTAGAACTGAAATCTTTTAGGAAGTTGTCTATAAATAGAACATTTAATAATGTCAAGATCAATCGATTGTAGAACATTTAATAATGTCAAGATCAATCGAATGTATTCTTATTTCCTACGAAACTATAATTATAATGACAAATGTATTTTTGATTTAAATTTTATTTGAATTTTTGAGAAAATTCGCAGAATCATATGATAGGAATTTGAATTGACTTTTTTATTTAAATTCATTAACCCTTTTGAGTTGCTATAGTGTTATAGCCATATAATGAAAATTGGATTGATATATACGTGATAATATTCTCGAGATGAATAAGATCTATTTCAATATACATTGGATTTACGTTTGTCTGGACAACTGTCGGGGAGCTTTTTTTTTGTTCAAGAAATCTTGATAAATGCGGTTTATCTTTTTATTTGTTGCACTCGAGAATTGAATTTATTTATTTCACAGCCAGAAACATTTCTCTTTTAATTTTTTTTTTTTTTTTAACTTTTTGTTGGGCAATTCATGTCAGACGAAATGTGAACATAAATTTTTTTTCTTGCCACTCGAAAATTCTCAATACAAAAACCAAATAAGAGAAGAAAAACCACAAGAAAAAAATAAATAAATTCTTTGTCTTGTACAAAAATAAAAAAAAACAAAAAAAAACAAAAATCGAAGTCGAAAACATTGTCACAATATTTGGTTGCAGTTGTTAAAATGCTTTTTGTTATTATTGTTGTTGTTGCTGCTGCTGATTGTCATGTGGCCGAAGGGCGCCTGATGGTTCATATGCATTTCCGCTTGGTTGCCAATTTTTTAATAAGAAAACGACGATAAAAAAAGAGAGTGAGATTGCGAGAGGAGTAGGAGCGAGAGAGAGCGAGATGGTCTTTTTGGGGTAGCCACTTCCGTTTGCACTAACCATAAGTTAAAGGAATATAATAATAATAACCAAAAAACAAAACGAAGAAACGTCTCAACAATCCGACCTAACCGTCCAACCGATTCGCTTCAATGTGCGCACACAACTGAAAAAGTAACGATCGATCGGAAACTTTGTTTTTTTTGTTGTCTGTATTTCTCTGGATATCAACATCGACAACGACAACGGCAATGGTTATGCCCGTGGAGGAGTATAGAGTAAGCCGAGTATCGGATGGGTACTTCACGATATTTTGTTGGTTCGGCAATTCAAGTGGCTAGCAAATCACGATCCTGGCCCCGTAGTTGCTGCTGCTTACAGGTAACTCCTACTACAGGTAGATGATGGGTATAGGTTAGGTAGGTTGGTTGGTTGGTCTTCACCTCCCGCATATTGCAATTGTTGTTGTTGTTATTCTTTTTACTTTTATTCTAAACATGTTTGCGGTGGCTTCGGTTCTCTTCGAATTCTTTATTACTTATCACCGGGGGACCCTTCGAAAGTGTGTGTTCGGGTGTGTGTTTGTGTGTGTGTCGAGTGGTGTTTGCTTGCCGCGCGGTTTAATTTATGCACAAGAGACAAACAACAATAGCAGCAATATCAATAACAACAACAACAACATCATTTCCATTGTCTTTTGCAGTACGTGCGCATGCGCGATAATCGCATATCAATAAGGAAATATCCGTTACGTGACTTATATCTAAAAAAGAAAATCCCCAATGGAATCTCAAAACCCAAAATTAAATGAAAGAAAAATTTTTATAGTACACTCTTTTTTGTTTCTATTATGCACTTGTTGGTTGGCCCCTTAACGATGAGAACCTAGACCCGAAAACTAACTGTTAAACCAAAATACCAAGAACTTCCAATTGAATATATGTATGTACATATATGTAAGTATACAATTTCCGGTCTTCACTTCCAGCACTTACCTCATGTCCAAATTGTGCTAACGCCTCCTTAACTGCCGCCATATTTGCCGAGGTCAGAACACTTTGTATATCAGCTCCCGTATAATTCTGTGTACGTCCACTAAACCAATCAAAGTCCACACATTCATCTAGATTTAATGTTGAGCTCAATGCCTCAAAGATTCTAACCCGAGCCTGAGCATCGGGTAATGGACATTCGACCAAACGATCAATACGTCCTGAACGCAACAAGGCTGGATCCAATAGCTCGGGCCTTGAGGTGGCTGCTATAACCGTAACACCTTGCAGCCCCTCGACACCATCTAGTTCGGTGAGCAATTGATTGACTACACGATCTGTCACCCCGGTTGAATCATGACCACGTTTTGGAGCCAAACTGTCGAATTCATCGAAGAAGAGGACACAGGGTTTGGCACTGCGGGCACGATTAAACAAATTTCTCACATTCTCCTCACTTTGGCCAATGTATTTGGCCAATAGTTCGGGTCCCTTGACAGAAATTATTCGCAGATTCCATGAGGTAGCCAATTGTGAGACCAAATACGTTTTACCAGTACCAGGTGGTCCATAGAGCAAAACACCGGCCTGATTACGCAACGGTGAGGCATTAAATATGGTAGGGTACTAGAAAAGAATTCATCAATTGAATATATTAAATTTCTTTATTTTTGTGTTATTTTAAACTAATCGTTAAACTTACCCTTGACGGCCACATGAGAACCTCTTCAAGTACACCGACAACTAATTCCAAGCCTGGCAATTCCTCCACACGCATTTCATTCGTCTCCTGCTCAGAGCCAGTCTTTTGATTACTTTGTATACCCTGTAGGCAATAGGAATTGGTATGCTCCAAGGATTCAATAAGCTGATCATTGGTAAGCAAAGGCTGAGTTTTACCTTTAAAATGAAAAGTAATCATTAGCATTATGTAATTTGGTTTGTTTTAATACTCAACTTACTTAATCTGTAGGCATAAAAGATAGCCCTCTCAATAAATTGCACTAGATCACATTTACGATAACCTTCGGTTAAATTTGAAAATTTTACCAAATCCAATTGGCGGCCATTAATGTGACTACAGAGTTCCTTGAGGATTATCTCACGATCGGCACGTTCTAAATTGGGCAGACGGGCAACAGTTTGAAAGACATGTCGTCCTCTGGGCGAACTGAGACGTTTATTCAACGATTGCAGCTCATTGACTGTGGCAATCACGGCAATGGCATTATTCGTTGTATACTGCATAATCAATTGATGCACTGTATCGGCCATACGATTATAATATTCACCATCCTGGCTAGATTGTTCACCTGCCGCATGCGCGAGTACATCGAGATTTTCAATTACAACAATTGCCGGGGCATGTTGCAGACAGCTTGTGAATATGTTACGCAAATCCTTTTGTATGGATTCAGTTTTTCGTCCCTTGCTCCTTGATCCATAGAATATATCGAAATAGCAGTAATCCGGTTTGCGGCACAATTGATCTAGTATGCGTTCCACTAGGACAGTTTTACCCGTGCCCGCGGCTCCGGTTAGGAGTATATTACACTGTCGCATCACAGAATTATCGGCATTAAGGCACAGATTCATGCGCAACTCTTTCACCACCTGATCCACAATTCTATCATATTCGGGCAGACTTATGAGATCCTTAACACTAAGGGGAGATGTCAATTGCGGTTGCTCTTTGATTATCTCATTGACGGGACGGACTAAATCGGCGGCATAGATTTTCGATTCCTTCAGGAATTGCGCATCGACCACACAATAACGAAAATGCTCGGGTAGAATGCCCACAGTCACCAAAAGATCATCCTCAAGCCGGACTACCTCCTCCTGATTAAACAACATGGGGCGCTTTTGTGTTCTCTCGATGACAAATCGCTTAAATGCATTCTCAATAATTTTATAGTGAGTTTTTTTATGCGCAAACAGTTCAACCTTTTCAACAAAATTCACCACAGTAGTCTTTGGTCGCAGCACAATCCGCTCCAGCTCCTTAATGCCCAGCAATTTCATTAAATTGGCATTTAACTCAATGGACGGATGCAATGTGGCTGGTAAATCCTCTTCCAGTTCTTTACTAATTGAATGTACCCTTACATAGTACTCCTTATCGCTGGCCGTTTTCATGCTATAGAATAGATCTAGATCCATGAAATCTGGCAAATGCTTGCTATTCACGTAGACATCCGATTCCTGAGCCTGTTCCATCCACAAGCCACGCACCACACGAAACTCATAGCTATGCGAGCTCTCACGTCGTAAATCCTTCTTCAAACGTTCCATGTGATCTTGTCGCTTGTTACGTTGCATTGTATTCTTCACATTGCTCACTGTCGAAGAGTGTGTAAGCGGAGCAGGCCTTGTGATCTTATTGCCATCCACTTCATCCTTTATCTGAGCACTTGTCTTACTGCGTGACAGTTTCGATGATATATCCTTATCCGTGGATTCTCCATTAATGCCATTCGTGAGACCTTTATAGAGATTTGGAGCCACAACCAATTCCGTATTATGATCAACTCTTCCATAGCTTATGTGTGGCTTCAAGCGATCTTTTTTAAAGAAAAGAAAAAATTTATTAGTTTGTTAAAATGGTATATTCCAGTATTTACCCACTGTCAATGCCACCTGCATGGACTTGTTAATCCATATGACTAAAATCTGTGTGGAATTCACAATACGAGTTTGTTCCAGCATGCTGCTCGAGATTTTTTCGCTGCTTAACTCCTGCAAAAGGAGAGTGCAAAAGAATATATATCAAAATTAAAGGTTTAAAGCTGGAGAATCTTTAGTTTAGACCCTAAAATAAAGTGGTTTCAAATTGATTTCCCTATAGAACACTGTTTTTAAATAGAAATATTTGAATTTCACACATGTTTATAGCAAATACTTGGTTTTTTTTTTGTATGTTCTATAGAAACATTAAATATTGCAAAATATTTATTAAATATATTATGAGAAATGAGCAATGTTTGTGGTGAGCACCACATTATCATGATCATCATCATCATCGATGGTAAAAATAGCAGCTGATGTATGACTCTGTTTATGTTTTCATTTCAAAATATTCAATAAATTGCAACTACTTATGAATTATGTATGTCTATCTATATCTGAGACTATCTCGGGTCAATGGCAATGCCGGCGAAACAATGGCCACACGACACACACGCCCGCGCCAAAATGCCAATTTGATATAAAAATAATTTATATATATGTATATAAGTAGATACTAAAGACAAATTAAATTAACGTCAACTATTTATAGACACTCCACTCACAATGATCTCCCAATCTTTGGCCGAAACGGGTGTAACATGGACGCTGCGCAGATTGAGAACGTCAGCGATGAGCGAACATTTGACCAAATCATTTTCATGCAGACCTACGACAAGAATAAGACATACGAATAGATAAATAAAGAAATTACTATATATACTGATTACATTATACGTAAAAAAGTATATATATACATATATATATGTATGTAGGTAGGGAGGATTGGCAACAGATGCACATCCGCTTGTTAAGTAACCCCTTAATATATACTCACCAATCTCCTTGGCTGCCCTGGCATTGATCCCAATTTCGGTGTCTTTGACACCGCCGCCACCCGCATGCGGCGCCCACGAGCCATAATGGACGCGTCCATTATACTGCAAACTAAGGCAGCCCGTGTCCTATGAAGTATCAGATACCAAATAAGATTAGTTTCTATTCACACATTTTTATAGTGGGTGGGGAGGGCGGTGGGCCTTATCTAATCTATGTAGTCGTAGCAATCTCCTTGGACATTGGGCATTGTGTGTGCCACAGGTGGACTTTTGAACTAAGGCTCAAAAGACCCCGGCCCGGTCCGGCCATCCAACCGACAACACTAACACACAACAAAACATAACTTACATAGGTTGACACAACTCCGTGGTATTGGTCCGGCAGTAACAAAAAATTATTCTTAATTGGCCGATAAACTACTTTAAATGTACGCTTGAACATTCTTGTTGAGGGCGTGAACCGTTTTCATGCAATCGATTCGCTTGCTTTCGCTTTTTAAATCATTTTTAAACTGAAATTTATATTCGGAAACTTGGATTTTGCGCTGATTCTGGCAACATAAAAAGTTTGCCTGCGGTGTTGCCAGATCATTTGACGGTAGAGGCCGTCTGCAAACAGCTGCTTAAATAGTGGGCAAATACTGGTAACTTTGTGGCGCCACAATTGACCAATTTCAAAACTAGTTTGAATTTATGACTGACATTGTTATGCTCCTACCTTTTCTTTCTAAAATAAAGAACAAATCAAATTCTTTGTTTATATTTGGTTATCATTTATTTAAAATAGTTCAAGTGCTTAAAGTCGGTTGAAAAAAAAGGGGCAGAAGTATGTCTTTTTCGGCTATATAAATACATGTATGCAAGAGTGAAACTAACTGAAATTTACCAAAAACTTTTCAGAACTGAATTAAACGCCACTTCCAACTGCCATGGACTATTCAGCAAGGGATCATGTCGTCCTTGCTCAGCAAAACCAGCGAGCCCCCAAGTGTGGTTAACTTTATAGATTATAGTTTATTGCAAGGTTAACGATATATTTTAAATTGAGGTGAATTACATGTGTTTGTTTAAAGTCAATATTTAATTTTTAAAAACTGCCAAACGCCATCCGATATTCTTGCCTTGTTGGACGCTTTCCACGAAGTCACCACGACGGTTTCCCACACGTCTCTCAGCTTATTGTGGATCATCTGAGTGTGGCCTGCCCATCTCATCTTTACATACATATGTATATGTAGGTATATATCAAAATCCAGATGTATTTTATCGACTATACATACATATATATATATGATTATGTCGTCGTATACCAAAAGCTGGTCTGGATTCACTTATTAAATTAAATAACACAATAATTTAAAAACTAACAATGTAAGCGTGCTAATTAATTATTTTATTATTATTAAACACACCTCGGACCCTCAGTTTATCTTTCTCTACTCTCTTTGTTTTGGCGACAATAAAATAAAATATATTTAACTAAACATAATGTAGAACATGCTGCGAAAGGATATGGATAAGGACCATGTCGTTCGTCAATGCCAATGGCACCTGTGCTTAACAGTTGAACTAAATTCGATATATGTATGTATGTATTATATAGAGAAGACACTAGACGTCTATAGTATATATAGAGAGTAGTTGAGTACGTGTACGTATGTATATAAAGGATTAGAAAAAGTTCGTTACAAAGCATTGCCGTAAATATCATAAATATTCGCTTGATTTGCACGGTTATAGAATCGTTTCATGAACTGCTTCATTATCAGTCTTCATCATCGCTTGTTATTTGTGTGTGTGTTTGTTTTTCGTTTTTTTTTTTTTTTTTGAATATAATATAGTTCGCATATAAAAATGTATAATTTATATATATATTTGTATATATACATATATATATATAATATTTAAGTTTTTTGTATAAAAAATCTACAATAAAATGTTATAAAATGCTTTTGTTTCTCATATATATATAAAATATATAAAAAAAATCGACTCTAAAAATTGTATTCATTGCAATATTTGGCGCTTGAAATTGTTTGTGTTTCATTTTGAAGCTCTATGCGTGCGTGTGTGTGTGTGTGTGAGTGTGTGTGGAAGTGTGTGCGAAATGTACAATAAAGAATAAAGAAAACATAATTCATATATTTTATATATGTATGTATATGTATATATATATAAATGGTAATGTACAATTTAATGCATTCTACTCAATTTTACAATTCATAACTTAAAACCAAATACAAAATATATATTTATTGTATATGTAGAAGTATATTCACGTTTTTCTTATTTTTTTTTTTGGCCATCTAAGATGCCAATCAATTCGAAAAATAATAATTATAAAAAAAAAATACAAAAAAATAAACTTAAAATTTACTTTAGGCGTATATCGCTCGATATATATATATATTATTATGTATATATATAGGTATATATAACCATTTTATATATATGCATATATTTACAGAATTAAAACTTGTAAAATCATTAATTAACAATAAATTTTTCCATTTTAAAAAAGTTTCACAAAAAAAAGTAAAATAAAATAAAATTGATAAATATATATGTATATATAGGTTGGTTTATGTATAAATATGTATATATGTATAATCAAATCGGGCGAGAAAATAAAAATGTTTTTGAAATTCTGAGATTCAAAAGAGATGTTTAAACGAAAAAAACAATTCGAATTAGTTCTGAAGAGACGAGTATATGTTTATGAAAAAAAATTATTCGTTAACCACAATCGTTTCCATTATCCCCGACGGAACTACCTTTCAGTATTGCTTCATCGGGGAGAAAAGCCACCTACGTCGGGGTTCGAACTCGAGAGCAACAGAATTGTAGATTTAGTAGGTCTCCACTGAACCTCCGACTAGGCGGTTTATGAGTCTGTGTGTGTGTGTGGGTGTGCGTAAAGGACACAAAAAATAATGAATCGGTGATAAAAAAATATATATGTATATAAATATATTTGAGAGAAAATACAAAACGGTTGTTATCGTTTGAAGAATAGTTTTCGTTTCGATCGATTAGTGAGTCGCTCCGATTTAAATTTAGATTGGGAATGTTCGTCTTGCAGGTTGCAAAAATGTGTGTGTAATAGTTCGAGGGTGTAGTCTGTGTGTGGTGCGCATTTTCTAACACAAAAATTTAATCGCCCAATCACAATATTGCAGTTTCTTGGTATTTTTTCCTAATTTTGCTTTAGTAGTATGAATTTTGATTATTCGATTCAGACCTCAATAATTTGCCCCACAAAGTGCTTGTTTTTTTTTCTTGTTGGCACATCTACAAAATATATATATGTACACATAAATACTTGTACATAATAATAAACACAATGTGTATCTAATTAGAGTGTTTTTGTTTTCTTAGCAATCCATTTCCTCCAAGGTGCGCGACAAGCGATTGTTGTCAATCCTTCTCCGTTGCGAACGACGCACAGCATCTGCCCGGCGATAGGGCTCGCTCTTCAAACCCAGCAATATGTCCTCCAGTGCACCATTGTAGACCTCATCCTGTTGCAGTAGCTTCTTCTCAAGCACCGAATGCGCCTTGCTCTTTAATTCATTGATGACGGCATCCTGTAAGGAAAGCGCGCAACTTGTAGGCAACTTTTGGTTTTGGGTTTTTTTGGATGGTTTTTTGGATTTGTTTATTTGTTGTTTTTTTTTTTTTTTTTTTTTTGAAGAAACAACAAAGAGGAGTAGAAGGAGAAGCAAGCGGAGCGTAAAATTAAAGAAAAAGAAATAGGTTAGCATTAGACAAAAAACCAACACCAAAAAATATATAAATGGAGAAAAACTAAAGTAAAAATCATCATGAAATATTAAGCAAATTATTAGTAGATTTAAGAAAATTAATTAATGGCAAGATTTTGTAACCTGTGTCTCTGTAGTATTTATTTTCCCCTAAGTTTAAACTAAGTATTTTCTTTCTATTTTTCCCCGATTAATTGCAAAATTTCAATAAAAGAGATTGCCATCTAGAAAAGATTGCATTCTATTTTAATTACTATGACATTTAGACAAGTCAATTATTATAGTAAACAATTTTAGTGTAAAATTTAACTAAATGTCCCATAAGAAAAATATATTGAAACCTTATTAAAAATTTCAATGCATAACACCAAATCTTTATCTTTCCAAAACTATGTCGATTTTTCTAATAAATTTTCTTCAAATTGCTGTATAGTCCCAAATTTAAAGCATTTTTATAGAAGACTTAATTATACAATTTTTCATACATTTTCGTCTTAGGCTATATAAAAATATTTTTCTGTATTTTGTTTTTGGAAGCATTTCATACAACTGATGAAATAAGCTTCGTGTTTTGTCATGCTTTAGCGCTGTCGCATCATATGTATAATGCGGTGATGAGATTTGGATTAATTTGGGTATTAGTCAGGACAAATGCTACACGTTCATTTTTTAGTGGCAGTTTGGGGGAGGGATTAGTCACTAGCTAAATGGATTGGGAGCACAGGGCACGGGGATTAGAATGGTGAATTAGTGTGAATGTTAGAATTAAGTTTTAGTAGTAGGAAAGAATACACAAGCCAAGATGATGACTTACACTAAGAACAAAGTGGATTACACAATGCATGCCAACCCAAGAGGACATACGACTAGTTGCTAGTGGGTGGTTGGTTGGTTGGTGGTGGTGGTGGTGGTTGTATTGGATAGTTGTTTGGTTGATGGATTGCTAGTTCAAGTGGTTGGTTGGTTTGGTTGATTGGTTGGTGATGCATTTTACATGGATTTTTTAGACTGGTTTTGCGGTTTTGCGGGGTTTTTAATTGCTTTATGGCCATCTCCATGAGCAGATACATGTATGTGTATAGGTATAGTGTTGACCAAAGAGTTACCCGAAATATATGTGTATATTGTAAGTGCTAAGGATGCTATATAAAGTATAATAAGTCCACACAGTAGTGCTACATTCCCTGATAATATCCAGAAGGCATTGAAAGAGCTGCCTTTTTTCAGAAAACAAAAAGCCATAAGACAAAAAAAAAAAACAAAAAACAAAATATTGAACAGGTTGTACAGGATAGTAGTAGTAGTAGTAGCACGGATATAACAGATATTTAAAATCATCAGAATATATAAAAAAAATTATGTGAATAACCCATGAAAATTAAAAAATATATATGGAATTGATTGGATTTTGAATGAATGGGATCCCTTTCCGCACACTTCTCTAGATATATGAAACGGATTTGGCCGTCCTGGAATAGCATGGTATGCCACTGCGTCCTCCAGGTCCTCCACCACCATGTCCTTCACCACTCACCTGTTGCTTCTTTTGATTAACTTTGTTGCGCATTAACACCTGATCGCTTTCCTTTTTCGAGGCAGCCAAAGCGGCTGCCTGCTCTAAGCGACGACGTTGCTCATTCTCCTGATCGTGTTGCTACACAGGGAAAGAGAGAGAAAGATACTAAATTTAATCTAAAATGTACTTGAATTTGACATTGAATTCTTACCTTAAATGCTCGTGTAAAACGCACAATCAATGCAAAAAAGGCAGCCGCATCAGCATTACGTGATGATTCACCAAAATATTCCACACACTCTATGAACGCATCCTGAGCATGTCGTAGATCACTTTTCACCTTCTTTAATTTATCCTCACTGTTGTTAAGGAAATCCCGTAGAATATGCGTCTGAGTGCCCTTCACGCGTAGCTCGGCCTCCTTGCGCACCAGTTCCATACCCTTGTCTAGTTCTTGAACATCGGCCACCACATTCTCAAGGGCCACAGATGCCGCCTTGTCTGTACCATAGAGTTCACTCTCGAAATTCAATACATCGGGAAATTTGGCACGTATGGTAGACACAATATAATGCAGCAGGGATGAACGTTTATCTGTCGATTTGGTATCAATTAATGTATCCAAGGATTGCATCTTGAACCCATAGGCCGGTCCACGTTTATTGCTATTGAGATAATTGCCAAAGGCCAGGACAATTTCTAACACAGCCTTGAATTTGCGCGATGATTTCAATGAACTGGAGGCTCCAGCAATTGATTGCACTTGCTGTCGAAAAATAACACAGAGAAATATGTCAATAAAAATTTGAATATCTACCGTCAAATAAGAGAGCATAACGTCTTGAGGATATAATTAACCAGGTAGCTCTAAGGCTGTGAAACGGGGTTGACTTCGCCCCCTAAAGTAAACAAGAATGTGGTGAAAGAAAATCCTTGTTAATCTACAGGCATATGAATAGTTATAGATTTGTTGAAAACAATGAATACTTTTCAAGTCTATTGCATACTTTAGGGGTCTGCCTGTGGCATTTGGGCAGTTTACTCTCAAGATGTTGTGTTGTTTAGGCTCACCGGAGTAATTAGATGGACACTATCAACAAAATTGCCCATATAATTCATAATCGATAGCTTTGATGCGATGCGTTCCAGACGCGATAATTGCAACATGAATTTATCCTCCTCGGACAGAAGCTGCTGATCCTTACGCTCAATGATATACTCTTTGTAGGCCTTTACTTCGGCATCGGTGGGTATCATCTTTTGCAAGAGCTCAACATTCTCCAGCGATAGCTTCTTCAAGTCCAGACTGTGTATGGCAGCAATGACATCATCAATGGGCATGCCCAGTTTTCGACGAGAGATTGCTAGCATATTGGATCGAATGTGAATTTGTTAATCGAATGAATTTCACGACTTCTGTCGGACTCACCTATATTTCTTAATCTCGTGTGTTCCAGCAGCGAGATATTATCGGGCTTACGTATACGTTTACTGGGATACGATTGCAATGTGCCATCAACTTCGCTGCCATTGCGGCCATTATGCAAAGCGCCGCCAATGCCAATTTTGAAACGTTCTTCAAATTCATTGAAATCGATTTGCTTGAAGATCTTCTCGTCGTCCAGCTCATTGAAAATGGTGCCACGTACCTGTGGGGAAAAATAAGGGAAATATGTTAGAAAGAAGATCTATACTTTGATTAGGTCTATCATTCCCTCACCTGATTGGGCTTTAGGGCTATCCAATTGAGAGTGGGCAACTTGTATTTGGTGGGCACTTTGCGTTTAATTGTCATGGCTCCATCTGGGGCGGGCATGAAACCAGCCACGGGTGGTGGTGGTGGCTGGAATGAGCTTAAATTGGGTTGTGCATGTGGTGGTGATGGTGCTGTGGAGTGCATGCTATCATTGGGACTACCCAATGGACTCCAGCCGGGTGGTGGTGGCGGGGCTGGTGGTGCTGGCGGGGCTAATGGTGTCGCTGCTGGATACACAACATCTGTCATTGACGATGGCGGTGGTGGTGGTGGTGGCGGCGGTGGGGGTGGTGGTGGTGCCACTGCCGCTGCTGATACCATTGTCGTATCTGATCCTCCTCCAACTGCTGCTGTCAGGGCATCAAAACCATTTGCCGAACAGCTAGCCATTAGACTGGCGCCAACATTAACTAAACTGCCATCACCACTCGACGCGGAACGTGGCAGAGATCGTGTTAGGGTTTGTAATTCCAAATTCTTTGTTTGCAACATTGTGTCACGTTTCTTCAACTCCTGTTCATTCTGTTGTAGCATGCGTTGCAACATGGTCAATTCATCCTCTAGTTTCTGACGGACCATCGATAATTGTTCTCTTTCCGTTTTCAAGGTCATATTTTCCGTTTCCAATTCAGCATATTTATAACGGAATTCCGAATGGATATCAACTTCACGCTCCAATTGATCCTCCAATTCTTGGACTCGCTCTAGTGCAGCTGTCTTTGTCTCGGAATCTTCCATAAGGGCGGCCACATCGAAGACATTATCCAAATATGCCGATATTTGGACTTTCAATTCCTCCGATTCGGTTAGACGTATACGTTCGAGATATTTATCTAAGCCCAATGCTGTGAATTCATATTGCAAATGAACGCGATAGTTCATATCTTCGACAGAATGGACGACAATATTCATAAATTGCATGCAAGCGACCATGAAATCAATATTGAACGCTTCAAAATTCATAAAATACTCCATAAGGGTTTGGAAACGTCTCTGCTCCTGACACACATCCTTGAAATTATCAAAAGAACCCAAGATTATCTCATGTCCCCCCTTAACCAAGCATATGGCAGCCAAAAGTTCCAAAACCAATGCCTTGGTCCTTAGCGATTTATGTATTAGACTGAGGGCAATGCAATTGATGGCCTCCCGATGCTGTATGACCATATTAAAGCCATACTTATTATTCATTATGGCACGGAGACACATTATCGATACATGAATGTCATCGGTGGCCGCTCCCATATTCAGCTTGGCAATATGTCTAGATCGACGCTTCATACTGGGACTATCGAGTGCATCCGCTATGGTGGGTCTCAGAAAGCTATACGACAAGGAATGATGATGATTATGCTGCTGATGATGATTATGACGAGATGAATCCAATATGCTCGAGTTGCCAGCACCCGTTACAATGCCAGTGACACCAGAGATGCCACCGCCGATGCCGGAGCCACCGTTACCAACGCCTCCGCCTCCACCGACGCCGCCGGGACTCAATGATGAATTGTTACTAAGCACTACCATTTCATTGCTATCAAGACCACCGCCGCCGCCGCCGGTTAAATTCAAACGCTCATCGGAATTCGCTCCACACAAGGCACCCTGTAACCGTTGCTCATGACGCATCATTTGCAAACGAAAACTAAGATAATCAACAAGAGCATCTAAACCCTGATTGGTATCATCCAAAAACTCTTTTACCCATTCAATATGATTGGTGCGTAATGAGATCTCAAGATCTCTTAGCACTTGGGTCGATGTCGATTCGCCGACCATTTTACGTTTCTGACAAAGAAAGTAAAAGAGGTAAAGCTGTAAAAGTGTACAAAAGGAAAGAAAGAGAGAGAGAGAGCAGGCACAGGACACACAGACGACAGGAGGAGATGCACAGCAGGATCAGGTTTTTGTTTTTTTATGGTGCAGTTTTTTTGGGGAAGAGAAAGAAAGGTTTGTGCGTGGTGTATATGTGTGCGTGTGTGTTTTATTGGTGTGTGTTTGTCAGTGTTGTGAGTAGAGAAATGAAATTTACACATTAATACATTTTTGGATAGAATAGATTTTCAATCAATTTTTTGTATTTTTTTTTTTCCTTTTTTTTTTTTGGTTTCACCCCTCACAAAAGTCAAAGACAAAACGCACCAAACCAGCAAAAAAAAAATGAACGAAATGTTTACTACAAATTATGATAGGGGTTAGAGACATTTATCTCATTAAATAACTATGCACCATTAAATGTTCAATTGACTACAAAAAAAAGAAACACGACTAACTACACAAATAATATTACAACAAAAACAAACCAAAAACATAAATATTTATAACTTTAAAAAAATATTATAAAAAAGAAACTCAACTCAATTATGAAACAGAAACGAAATGAAAAAAAAACAGGGAAGATAAAACCAAAACACTTACCCGATGACTACGTGATGCCTTGGGATCCAAATATGTTCGCAATTTACTCAAATAGTGGGACGGAGGATCTTTGGCTTGCACTCGTTCCTAAAAAAAAAGTGACAACAGCGTTTCCATAATGTTTCTCAAATTTTTGGCAACTTATTTGGCAGAGTTTAAGTTACAAATATAAAACATAAGTTAATTATTATCATTAAAAACCAAATCTTTCCTCCAAGCACGATATTCACCTTAACCACTAATAAAAACTTTGAAATCCTCCAAAATTGAAAACGAAATGAAAATCGTTTACTCCTCTAAAATGGCCAATTTCATTTTTCTTAATATAAATCTAGATATTTTACATATTACCTGCTAAAATTTTGGATAGTCAAGATCGATTTTCTCCCTTACAAATAAATTTACATGTAGATCAATCATTTCGTGCTTTAGCTAAACTGGTTGTTTTAAAATATACACAATATAATGATTGCTTTTTTAATTAAAACACAAGAAAATAGATGGGATAAGCTGGAAATATCATTAACAAGGATAACAAAGAATTATCTTTTACTGCAGAACCAATAATAAATTGAGGCTCACAAAGAATACAATGGAAATGTAAATATGTTGGACATCCTCTCTACCAGTTTTTAGTTAACAAGGGGTTAAATCCCATATATTTAATAGCGTTCAATCAGTGGGATGTCAATGACCCACAAGAAATTGGCTTATCTATGTACATATATGCATACGCTACTGAAAACACCTCTACGATAAGATAGACCTATATCTGCCAAATCTAAAGATAAATATATATTGCCAACAAGAAATTATCTAACCGATAAGAATATTAAATGCCAAAGATTTGAAGTCACTTATCGGTTTTTGTTTAATTGAAGATATGGCAAAGGGAGACTAATTATCTGCGAAGACAATACAAATCTTATCGATTATTTGTATTCTTTTTAACTGCTGGTTACATTGACCACAATTATTCAGACTTTCTAATTACTAGAGTACTCTAAAGATGTAAGGAAAAGAAACTTTTACTGCTTATAATCAGCTAACTTTCAGCAAATTGTGATATGTTTTGCAACACTCTGCACACCTCTCTGAATTGGCAGAGTCATCATTCAATAAGCTAACCAAACCGCAATAGTTGGCAAATATCTGAATAACTATAAAGAAACAAACTAATTTGAATATTGGCTGAGTAAGCAATGCCTTAAATATAATACCCTGCAATACCTATAAACCAAAGTTAAGTTAGTACATAAATAAACAGTCTTTAAACCAATTGGCAATTTTCACAAAAACTATGTTAAATCGTTTAAAAAGTTTTAGTTTTTAAAGTTCTAATGCATAAACACAGATTGAAATATATATTTTAAGGCATCACTAGAATAAAAGTTATATCATTCTAAAAGCTCCATATTAATATCTTGGGCACAGAGCCAATTTAGTCTTTTCATCTATTTGTAAGAATTCTTAAAGGATAAGGAAAATGTTAGAAACTAATGTACCTACATATGATCAATCTGGAGAAGATGAGATGTCCTTAAGATCAAATGACTCAAATGAAAATTTTATAAACGAAATGTTCCATCAGTCTCCTTTTTGAAAGGCAAAATCGATTTTGATATTTATTCTTTATAAAAGATCGACATTTTCGCTAAAATAACGACATATGCATCTATAAAATATGTATGAGAAATGGAGTAGCTACCATTATTGCAGGGTATCCCGAAGATCTACCCAATATCTACATACAAATATATAAACTTTTTTATGCAGTCGATAGCGGCTTTTACTTTTGTTTTTCTACGCTTTGAAGTTGTTATTTTGTTGGTTTTTGTGATTTTTTTTGTTTTTGGCTTAACTGCATATTTGTGCATACATGTTTACAGTTTTCTTCACCCTTCCCATCACCCCGTGCCGAACACCCTCTTGCATTTTCCTCTGGCAATCACATAAGCATCACATCGCATCGCATCGCATGGCATCACATCCCAACGCCACACCGCATCGATGGATGGGCTGGCGGACTATTGGACTGGCTTGCCCAACTTAAAACATTTTGAAGTGTTTTTAAGCATGAAGCGTGGTATACTTGTTTGTGTATTTCGGTTTTTACTACTATGCCACACAACAACAACAACAAAACTGATACTATGTGTGGGTTGGTTTTGGTTTGTGCGACACACAAATAACTAGAGAAAGAAACAAAAACAAAATAACTAAGTATAAAAAAAAGAAAACCAGTTTCATTCTTTTTCCTCCTCCTAGTCGAACCAAAAACCAAAACGTCATGGAAGCAACAAAATGAAAGCAAATGAATATATGTATATACCACCATTTATATATATATATATATATATATGTACATATATAGTATAAACCAGGTATAAGGCAAGCGATTAAAACTGCAATTTATCGCAGTCATAATAATTTGCATTTTGTCACTGGTTGGCAGCAGCTCCTACATGGAGCAAGTAAAAGAGATGAAGAAGTTGGTGGATTGGAGGATTGGCTGGGATCGTAGTCTACACTCAAGCAAGGAGTTGGAGTTGTTGTTATTGTTATTGTGTTGAGAGAGTCAACTACTTCGCCTCCACTTTGACGAGTTGTCCCATTGTCTGTCTCTGTGGGGTTTTTATGCAGTTTCATTCATTTTCTAGCTTAGGAGCTTGAGTCTTAAGTGGTCTTACAGTGGGCTCAAACACAATTTTCTTAACATTTGATTATATGAGCAAGGAGTTTTTCAAGTGTCTTACAGCTTAAAATTTTCACATAAACACAGATTTTTAATTAGAAGAACATTTTATTCTATTCTATTTAAAATGTAGGCTCAAAATTCTCTAAAGTGTAGCTACCTGCTTAAAAAAGAAAAAACTCATCTGATATAACAATTGATGAATGGCTAGTTACTATTTTCAATGTTGAGCACGTTTAAGGAAATGTTTTTCCATGACCCGCAGGATAAATCCTGCTAAACGTGCTAGAAAAAACTTTCTTTCTATTATTCGGTCTAGGTTTTACTGTCATTTTAGTCGCCAACACCCACAGTGATGTGTGTGTGTGTGAGTGTGGTGTGTGCCGAGTCTGTAGTAGTTTGCATTATGGAAAACAGGTCTGTTGGCATGCAGGCGGTGGCTAAGGAACCGGCGTTGACTACGACGACTACAACCAAAGTTGTTGTTTGGGTGTTTATGATATTTTATCGTATGGCAGTAACTTTTTTTTGTTTTTGTTTTTTTTTTTTTTTGACGCTGCATCTTTCTCTCCCCACCGCCACACCCCCGCCTTTCTTATGGAGCTCAACACTTTACCCATTGTCGGCTGTATATTGGCTCTCTTTGAGACATTCTTTAGTTCTTACAATACGCCTATGGCGAATTTGCTTCTTTTTTTTTGTTTTCTAGGTGCAGCTCTTGAAAATTCAGTGACCCAGTTTAATGACCAAGCCAGAACAGCCAATCAGCAGTCCAAAGCAGGCGCGTATCCACCGACGTAGTTATAGCCACAACCACGGTACACCGTACACGGTACACATACATATATGACCGAGCTACGCAAAACAAGGCAAGGCAAGGCATGCTCATGCTCTGGTGCACACTTTAATAGTTTCGTCATAACTCCCAAAACACAACAGCAGCAGCACGCAGTAGTAGACAGTAGGCAGTAGGCAGCAGGCACGCAATGTAGATTTGTCGACATGGATTAAACATACATCAGACATGTGTATATACATCCGATTATACATTTGTTTTTGCTTCTTTTTTTTTGGACAAGCGTGTCTAGCGGCTCCACCTATATGCCACCCCCACATCAGCCAATTCCTCATCACTCCTCCTCACCTTCTGCCTTGGCCCCGACTTATTACTATGTCGTCGCTGTTGTCATTCTAGATTTCATTTCGTTTGATATATATTTTATAGAAGTAATAAAATGTGTGTCTCTCTCGTCGTTTAACGCCATTTTGGGGATTCAACAAGCGAAAAAAGCGTTGAAGTGTCCATTTTGCAGTATTTTCAAAGCAATAAACTCGTGTGGCATCAAACAAAAATTTTGCGACCAAAAAGCACGCACTGAATAATGATGTTCCAAGCCGACTATCCTCTCCCCCTCTCTAGCCACACACGCACACCCCTTTGTCCATGAAGAATACTGTATTGTCGGAGTAGGAGGAGGAGGAGGAGATATGTATATTACATATTACTACTTCTTCTCTCCATTTCTCTCTCTCTCTCTCTCTCTTTCTCTCTCTCTCTCTCTCTCTCTCTCTCTGTTCTTTCTCGCAAGATAAGGAAGGGAAATAATATCATAAATTACAACTTTCAATTGTATATGCTCAATTAGCGAGATAAGACGAACGACAGCTTTCATGGCGGTCGACAATCGGTGGGTAGTGATTTGAATAACGAAAATCTTTTCAATTCCCAGAATTCTCATTAGGTTGCAGGGTATCAGACTGATTTTGCAAATTGCCTACAATTCTTTTATATCAAAAATTTTGACCGTGACCTTGCTCATATATTTGTTTTATACCTAATGTTTTATTTAAAAATAAACAAAGTTTCTTAAGACCATTCAATATGAATGGAATTATAGTTACAGCGCAGTTAGGAGTTTATAAGACAAAAGCGACACAATTCTGAATTTAGAAATTATATAAATACAAAAGCAAACAGAAAATTGTGGTCTAAGAACATTTTATGCAAACAGAACTAATAGCAGTTAAATTTTTTTCCATTTTCTTAACTCATTTAATGGTTTGTATACAGATTGCAGAATAAATATATCTCAAAAAGTTCTGACAACATATTTAAAAGTAAACTTTTTTAAAACCTCTTCTTTTGAAGTAATAAATTTTAGGTTTACATCATTCTAGAATCTAGATCAAACAAAATTTGATCTTATAGCTTTGGAATTTATTAACTTTACCACATTCTAGATCAACTTAGATCAAAGTAAATTTTCTGTTGATTTTGAAATTTAGACAGATAAATGTATGAGTGTATGACTAACAATTATGGCGCAAACTGACATTTGGCATAGTTAATTACAAGAAGGCAAGTAGGCAAGGGGAGAGGTGGGAGAACGACTCAATTCTCGCTATTCATTCTCTGTCTGTTTATCTCAACTCCGCCTCTAGAAGTCGCCTAAAGGTCAGCGTCGGAGCGCTTTCAAGGTGTCGCCTTCTATCGCCCCTCCCCCCCTGAACCACCATTCCAATATGCTCCAAGGCACTAAACCGAGTTAAATTTTTGTTTAGGCGTTGACCCAATCCCCCTCTCTCTCTCTCTCTCTCTGGCCAGCACAGACTACTTGCTGCTAAAACCCACTCTATTAAATAAGTCCAAAGTGCAATATACGTTAATCTGCAAAAATGATATATGTGTATATGTACATATATACTGGTATATAAAAGATATATAGGAAAACAGGAAGTTTGTTTTTGCGTTCGGGGAGTTAGTTTGTTGATAAAAAGCGACTTAGAGACATGTCAAAATATATATATGTATGTATAATAATAACGTATAAATCATATTTAACGCATTATTAATGGGAAGTTACTTAAATGTTATAACAGCTTACTTGATCGCATATCATGTCCCATTTCTTCTCATCATCGTAGTTGCGTAAGAGTTTCGCTTTGTCCGGTGGCAGATCCATGGAAGCCTATTAGACAACAAAAACAGAAGAAGAAAAGAAAAGAGTGAGTAACAAAGTAAAGAAGGTGAAGCTGAAATAAGTGACTTAAAGATTGAGTAAATAAGCGTTTGATCAACACAAATGAGAAAAGCACACACTAAACACGCACACCTAGGAGAAGGGGGTAATCAGGCAAATGGAAAGCTTTCATTAGACCTAAACACACACGCACTCACACCCAGTTTTCCATCGTTTTTAAAAAGTTCTCTTAGATCTTGGACAAATATTGATTGATAACACTCAAAGAAACGCAAATAGCATATATTGTGGGTCAGTTATATGTAATATTGCATTAGCAATTGATCGTCTCAACGGTTGCTACATATATACATACATACATACATACATTCTGGAAAAAACATCTTTGTTATTATGGGTTGTAAGCTCTACCCTTTATTTAGTTATAATTCCCAACTAGTTTTGGCATTGAAAATGGAATGCTACGGCCATTACTACTCAGAGGCTTTAGAAAACTCAGCTGATAATAAAACTTTGTGGCATATTTTAAATTCCACATTTTCGTCTCATATCTCTGAGTTCCTAAGAAATTCACATATTTATGCCTGGAATCCGGATATATAACAAACTAAGAATTTGCAGAAACTTCTAAAGAATTGCTTAAATTTTACGGCAATTTTCTAAACGAAAAAAAAAACCAGAGGGCCGGGGCTAACTTCGACCGCGTCAAAGTTTGTATACCCTTGCAAGTTTGTTAGTAACTCTTTTATCTAAACTAACTGTTTTATCTAAAAAGGGTAATGTTTGCGAAAGAACGGCCTTCAATCTTAGCATAGGATATAACGAACTATCTGATGAAAGTCACTGTTTTCCACCGATCCTTCCTATGGGAGCTATATGATATAGTTACCCGATCTTTACCAAATTCGGCACAGTCATTAACAGATATATTAAACTGACAAATGTTAAATTTGAAAGCAATCGCATCAAAAGTAACGAAGTTATTGACAAAAGTCACTGTTTTTGACCGATCGTTCCTATGGGAGCTATATGATATAGTCACCCGATCTTGATCAAATTTGGCACAGTGGTTTATAGTTACAATAAACTTACTTATATTAAATTTCACGACAACAGCTTAAAAAGTAACGAAGTTATTGAGAAAAGTCACTGTTCGTGACTTTGCCGTTTGTATGGGAGCTATATGATATAGTCACCCGATCTTGATCAAATTTGGCACAATTATTAATAAGAACACAAAACTGACCAATACCAACTTTTATGGCAATTGGTGATAAAATAACAAAGTTTTTGAGAAAAGTCACTGTTCGTGACTTTGCCGTTTGTATGGGAGCTATATGATATAGTGGTCCGATCCGACTGAATCCGAGATATACAAACCCTGCAGTATATACAAGCCTACGTGCAAAATTTCAGCTTTGTAGCTCTTACGGTCTAGGAGGAGTTCGCATCGATCCAGACGGACGGACGGACGGACGGACGGACGGACGGACGGACATGGTTATTTGAACTCGTCTCGTCGTGCTGATCAAGAATATATATACTTTATATGGTCGGAGATGCTTCGTTCTATGCGTTGCACACTTCTGACCAAAATTAATATACCCTTTTTGCAAGGGTATAATAAACTTGGTAATCAAACTTGTACGAAGAATAATCTTACTACTATTATGTTTATATAAATTTCCATTAACTTTGGCTCAATTTATTAACGCTAGTTTGTGAAATATTTTCTAAATTGAATCGCAAGTCTCAAAACTTTATAGAACAGTAACAAAGAACAAAGGGAGCAGAACGCACTTGTAAATGCTTGTGACTACCATTGATGATGATTATAATGATGATGATGAAGCCGAAAGGTTCGCTCAACCGTAAATATATGTATGTGCCATCGCCAGAGTATTTTATTCAAGCAACCAACCAACTAGGTATCCATTTATTTATTCAGCGCATCAGCAGCAGCAGCCAACAACAACAATTTCGTCAAAAACCAAATGTGCACTCATTGTCAAAAAATTGTATGAAAAAACAAAATGTACACATCATTTATTACTTATTTACGAGAATGCCATAATGAAATCAGCAAATATGCTTACGTGACTTTAATTTAGGGTTTTACATTTACTTTTTCACCTTTTTTTTTTACATATTTTTTGGGGTGCAGCTCTTGCATCCAAAAGTTCTAATTGGAGTGCCAACACACAGTGCAGGAAAACCAAAATGAAGATGACGATGTTCAGTGGAAGGGGGAAACAAAGGGGGAAAGGTGCCGGCTAAAAAATCCATTTATGGTAAGGTGTGTGTATGTCTGGGTGTAATCTAAAGCGACAATTGGTTGCCAAAATAAAAATGGCTAACGTAACTAAACACATTAAATGCAAATAAAAACCAAAAAATAAATAAAAACAAACGATGCCAACAAGCCATATAAAGTAGCAATATTCTCTGTATGTACATATGTATATATTCCTGATCAGCATGATGATGAGTTGTGGCTGTTTAAATAAGTTTTAAGTAAACTTGAAGTTATTTTCACTACCGAAAAAAGAATTACTTCAAGAGTATTGAACACATTTAATTAGGTTCGTAAAGATTTTCGCTTTAGATTTTTGTTAAATTTTAAGTGGATTATCAAGATAATCGGATTTTGATTCGAATATCTCGTTTCTAGAAAGATATTTCAAGTTTATTGGGTAAACACACACCCCTTAAGCTTCCTTTATATCCTTTCTTTACCTTTTTACTAATAAGCAAATCAAAAAACCTTACTTAAAAAAACTTGCTTTAAACTTATTGTATATTACACACTGTGTAGCAAATAGCAAATGAAGTAAGTAAGTCGTCTCGCCGACTTAGGTATACCATACACCAGTAAAACAAATATTTCAAATTTGTAATAACAAATGCATTTGCCTATTTTAAAAAAGTTCTGTTTACAAGCTTTTTACAAGCATATCTTAGTATCTCGCTCACTCATGCATTTGAGCACCTTAGCGCCACCACCTGCCAACGGCCAACTCCGGCCTTATGGAAAAACGGTTTTATGCATAACTTGGCTATTTTTTGTCCGATTTTGATCAAATTTGGTATTTTGCTGGGTATTAGTATTAAATTTAAGTGTGGCAAATATGATTCCACAAGGTTAAAAATTAGGGGAGATAATCGAGTTTTTCAAATTTCGGGGGCGGAAAGGGGCGTGGCAAAATCTTTATAATTACAAAATGTGCGCAATTACTAAGCAAATATACATACCAAATATGGTGTCTCTAGCTGCAATAGTTTTTAAGAAAAACTTTTTTTTAATTGCGGGGGCGGAAAGGGGCGTGGCAAAATCTTTATACATACAAAATGAGCGCATTTACTAAGCAAATATACATACCAAATATGGTGTCTCTAGCTGCAATAGTTTTTGAGATAAACGTTTTTTTGAATTGCGGGGGGCGGAAAGGGGCGTGGCAAAAATTTGAAACAAACTCGATCACTCTACATACTACACGAGCCTACATTCTAAATTTGGTGGCTCTATCTCTTATAGTCTCCGAGATCTAGGCGTTCATACGGACGGACAGACGGACGGACGGACGGACGGACGGACGGACAGACGGACGGACAGACGGACATGGCTAGATCGACTCGGCTGTTGATACTGATCAAGAATATATATACTTTATGGGGTCGGAAAAGCTTCCTTCTGCCTGTTACATACATTTTGGCGACTTTAATATACCATTTCACCCTATGGGTGTATGGTATAAAAATTAAATGAATAATTCTCCATATTACGCTTTTGTTTTCAACTTAATCACGAAGAGAGATTTTACAAAAAATGAAATGAAATGCAAAACGCAAAAAACTTTTGTTTTTTTTTACTATAACATTTTCGCACCTTGACTTGATTTATGATAATTATTCGTATAGCTCTAATGAACTGCATTAGCTTTTGTTTATTATTGTTTTTTGCCTTTTCACAGTCAATTATGGCATATATACATATACATATGTACCTATATATAGTTGATCAGAGTCTTCCCATCATCTTGAGCTGTATTTTAATTAAGGTAAACAATTGCTTGAATTATCCTAAAGAATGAACGTGGCCATCCGGCACTTTGTTTATATATTTGTTGCACAAATTTATTGAATAATTATTGTTTGCGACCCCCTCTTGCTTATTACCCATCCCCATCCCCCCCTGTCCCCTTACCCAATCTGTGCCCCACCCTTTTTTCTTTCTTTTTGTAATCCATTCATTTTGTTGTACGTTACGCTCTGACTCTTGGACAAATGAAATTGAAAAAAAAACAGAAATATTGTACATAAAAACTACATAAAAAACTATGTACATAAAGTATAATAAGTCAACAAAGCACTTCCCACTACCCCCTACACAATACACCCCCGACATTACATCCATCCTCTTACTCTGCCTATCTCTTTTCCTCTTGCTCTTTTATTCAATGAATAATTCAATGTGGCGGTAGGGGAAGCGAAGTAGCTTGTCTCACCGGATACGCAATTTAAATATTTTCAACATGTATGTATGAGAGTGTGTGCATAAAGAGGTAGATGGGCTCCCGCCAATTACTTATCATATTTCCAACGCTTTTGTCAAATGTGGACAAACTTGTATGGTATATTACTATTCTATATACTCATTGCAAAGGTGGCTAAAGGGTAAATCGAATCATTGCATAGTCTAAATTACTATCACACACCACTATTCCCAAGCAACGTTATACTCCAAGAAACTCAACCTTTTAAAGTTTACCTCGGACTGTCATAGTTTAGTTAAAACTTAGTATGAAGTTAAGGGTTTACTGCTTGCATATAAAAACAGGACACTTGAAACTTTTTCAAATACTTTAAACAACCATATTTAGAGTAAAGATCAGGAGTAGTTTAGTTTCTGCGAGAGAAAGATTGAAATGAAAGGCTATATGTTTTGAGGATTTGACATTTCCTTTAGTTATGTTAAAAAACAGATAAATAAAATGCTATCCATAAACATTATATCGTTTTTCTAAAGAACATTACATTTAGAGGCTTCTTCTAGGTACAGTGAAACCTCGATATAACGAACTTCGTTATAACGAAAAACCCAATATAACGAATTTTTTGTTAAGTCCCTTGAAAGGACTAAGGTTTTACATTTCAGTACCTATAGCGAATCAATAGATATAACGAATAATTTTGCGATCCCCCTCAGATTCGTTATATCGAGGTTTCACTGTATATGAATACCCTTAATGTTAATATTTATACATACATACATACACAGTGGCGGACCGTGCATTCGATTTTGGGGGGGAAATCGAAGTCAAAATTTTGTTTGACCAAGTAAAATTTCTTAACCAAAATCCGATTTCCTATCCGACTCGGAGTTTGGGGGGGGAAATTTACCCTATTTCACCCCCCGTAGATCCGCCACTGTACATACATACATATATATCTAGGCGTAACTGGAATTTTAGAATTTGTCATTAATATTATTTACTAGTAGCTTATTTCCCTTTGTTTGTAAACAGTAAAACTAAAATTTCTAATAATTGTAGATAATATTTATTACAGATGCAAATCATTTTTCATGAACACCAAATTCTTTAGGCATAGAAAAGATATGGCAGAACAAAAAACCAGAGGGCCGGGGCTAACTTCGACCGCGTCAAAGTTTGTATACCCTTGCAAGTTTGTTGGTAACTCTTTTATCTAAACTAACTGTTTTATCTAGAAAGGGTAATGTTTGCGAAAGAACGGCCTTCAATCTTAGCATAGGATATAACGAACTTTCTGATGAAAGTCACTGTTTTCCACCGATCCTTCCTATGGGAGCTATATGATATAGTTACCCGATCTTAACCAAATTCGGCACAGTCATTAACAGATATATTAAACTGACAAATGTTAAATTTGAAAGCAATCGCATCAAAAGTAACGAAGTTATTGACAAAAGTCACTGTTTTTGACCGATCGTTCCTATGGGAGCTATATGATATAGTCACCCGATCTTGATCAAATTTGGCACAGTGGTTTATAGTTACAATAAACTTACTTATATTAAATTTCACGACAATAGCTTAAAAAGTAACGAAGTTATTGAGAAAAGTCACTGTTCGTGACTTTGCCGTTTGTATGGGAGCTATATGATGTAGTCACCCGATCTTGATCAAATTTGGCACAATTATTAATAAGAACACAAAAATGACCAATACCAACTTTTATGGCAATTGCTGATAAAATAACGAAGTTATTGAGAAAAGTCACTGTTCGTGACTTTGCCGTTTGTATGGGAGCTATATGATATAGTGGTCCGATCCGACTGAATCCGAGATATACAGTATATACAAGCCTACGTGCAAAATTTCAGCTCTGTAGCTCTTACGGTCTAGGAGGAGTTCGCATCGATCCAGACGGACGGACAGACGGACGGACGGACGGACATGGTTATTTGAACTCGTCTCGTCGTGCTGATCAAGAATATATATACTTTATATGGTCGGAGATGCTTCCTTCTATGCGTTGCACACTTCTGACCAAAATTAATATACCCTTTTTGCAAGGGTATAAAAAACCAAACAGAATAGTTCCAAGAAAATATAGAAAATTGAGATTAACAATTTGCAATTAAACAGGAAGAACAAGAGACAGAAAGAATGTATTTATCAGATACATATGTACATATTTTATTCTTATGAAAATAGTTTGAAAATATTTTTAGGACCTCATAAAGAAATCAATCTGATGATAAGTGAAGGGAGTTTTCCTTTGGTTTGTTTGTTTTTATACCCTTGCAAAAAGGGTATATTAATTTTGGTCAGAAGTGTGCAACGCATAGAAGGAAGCATCTCCGACCATATAAACTATATATATTCTTGATCAGCACGACGAGACGAGTTCAGATAACCATGTCCGTCCGTCCGTCCGTCTGGATCGACGCGAACTCCTAGACCGTAAGAGCTACAGAGCTAAAATTTTGCACGTAGGCTTGTATATACTGCAGGGTTTGTATATCTCGGATTCAGTCGGATCGGACCACTATATCATATAGCTCCCATACAAACGGCAAAGTCACGAACAGTGACTTTTCTCAATAACTTCGTTATTTTATCAGCAATTGCCATAAAAGTTGGTATTGGTCAGTTTTGTGTTCTTATTAATAATTGTACCAAATTTGATCAAGATCGGGTGACTACATCATATAGCTCCCATACAAACGGCAAAGTCACGAACAGTGACTTTTCTCAATAACTTCGTTACTTTTTAAGCTATTGTCATGAAATTTAATATAAGTAAGTTTATTGTAACTATAAACCACTGTGCCAAATTTGATCAAGATCGGGTGACTAAATCATATAGCTCCCATAGGAACGATCGGTCAAAAACAGTGACTTTTGTCAATAACTTCGTTACTTTTGCGATTGCTTTCAAATTTAACATTTGTCAGTTTAATATATCTGTTAATGACTGTGCCGAATTTGGTAAAGATCGGGTAATTATATCATATAGCTCCCATAGGAAGGATCGGTGGAAAACAGTGACTTTCATCAGAAAGTTCGTTATATCCTATGCTGAGATTGAAGGCCGTTCTTTCGCAAACATTACTCTTATTAGATAAAACAGTTAGTTTAGATAAAAGAGTTACTGACAAACTTGCAAGGGTATACAAACTTTGACGCGGTCGAAGTTAGCCCCGGCCCTCTGGTTTTTTTTTGTATATATAAGATTATTGTTAGAGTATTAATCATCCTGTTGATCAGGAATAGAGTATAATCTGAAATTTTTTCAATTATTCACTGATTTATTTATTTATAGAGTGATTTTTGCGTAAACTGAATAAGTAATGCCATGTGGTTGTTGGTTATTGTGTGTTTTATATGAGTCAATTTATTGAACAAATGAGTCAGTTCAATCGAAAGTACAATATACGTACACAAAACGGAAATATAAAAAAAGTCGAAATGCCTAGAGAACACACAACGCAAGAAATTAATGTTCTTTACAGTTTCCTAGGCTGGTTCAAAGGCCTTCCAAGTTCCCATTAAGTCTAAAGTCGTTCAGCATGTAAAATAAAAAAACAGATGCAATCATATTTCTTTTGCTGTATCTTTGATTCGGCTTTTTTTTGCAGACCGCAAGGAAGTGAAAAGGCAATGATGGGATTTTGCTTTATAATACAAGAAAAGATAACGAGGGGGAAAAAAGAACTGATTCACATAGAAATCTAGCAAACACATATTTATACATATGTACATATGTACTTATATATAGAGATATCTGTATAATGCCGCTTACCATGTGCAATCCTCTTCAAATCTGCCATTAGCATTGGTCGGCGCTGACGTTGGCTCTGACAAAGTCATCAAAAAGTTGTCTATGAGGTATTAATTCCAACAATACCAACAATTGCAGCTGCGGTTGTGTTTTCCTTTTATAGAGTTTATGTGTGTGTGTGTGTGTGTGTGGTTTTAGTCTCTCACCCTGTAACCAGGGACAAAAACAACTAATACGGTGGATAGTTGAGATCTTACAATGAACATTCATTTTGCCATCAATGAAGTAGGAAGGAGTGTTTAGATAGATAACCAAATGTGAAACGGAATATATTGTTTTTAAAATCAATAAACGATCAAAAGCTAAATAATAGAGACTCCCTCCTGTGGGCAACTTGTAAATGATTGAGCCCCTCTCTTTCGAAATTGTTTTTTACAATAAATTTGGCATTCTTTGGCTTCTTTTAAGAATTGCTACTCTTTAAAAAAGGGAAACAAGTTATCTCACTCTTACAATAAAGTTGATTTTTAAACGTCTAAACAAATCAAACCATTTGTTTATAGTAAAGTGCTTTTAAATCAACAAAGTTTATTGCAATATTTTGGCAAAGAATTATCTCCTCAAACAAATGATGGGTATCTTTTAGGTCGTCATTGTTCGTTACTAACAATATGTCATTAGGATAGCGATACAGACAGACTTCAACCAAGTTTGACGTTAAAGCGCAATTGTTTTATCATATTCTCGATGATTAATAAATGGTCGAAGTGAGTGAAAGTCGTTTCATTGTGAAAGCTTGTGTAAAGGATTTCATGTGGTTTAGTCTAATGACACCCACAAGATGCCACCAAAGACACCCACACACACGCTGGGAGAGTTGCAACCATTAAGACAAGCCTATTAAGCATATTGCTCAGAAAATAATAATGCCATATAATTAACAAACTATTAATAACTATTTAAATCTTAAACTAACAACAAAAGTGAAAAAATAAAGGAGTTGGCAGCTTGTAAGCTTATCAGTATAATTTTAATGACTTACTTTTTTTTCGTTTGCAATGTACAACGACATTTTTGTGGTTTTGCCTGATTGGCTGGCTATATATATGTACATATATAAATAAATATATTAACAGCTACATACATATTATAATGAAGGCTAGCTTCTGTTAACCTTCAAAGTTCAAGGTCAGATATCTAACAGTTCATAACTTAAATTGCATATAGAATTACATTTATCGATCAAAAGCTTAAACCAGTTCTTAAGAATTGGTGACCCCGACGATATCGCCAATTATCCATTAATCAATAGGTCAACTCTCAACGTGAGCAAGTTTCTTTCAAATTTATTGCATTAGTTTCTAATTACTAAATTGTTTTTTGTGTACGTTGCAGGTAATTAGTTAATTTGGTGACCCCGACGCGTAGGCAATTTGCCTTAAGCTTTTCAAGTGAATGCTAACAGCAGCATTAGGCGTTGTTGCTCTTAAAAATACATTTGGTGACCCCGACGTGAAGGCACAACTTGCCCTAAGCTTTCGTTATTATCATTGGTGACCCCGACGTTTGCAATATATGTATGTATTTATTTGCGCCTTTTAAGATGCTATCCCACTATGAAAATAAAGTGCGAAACTTAGTTCTATGTATACAGTTGTATACCTAAATAAAGTAGGAATGTTTTCTTTCTATTTTTGTTTTTTTTTTTTTTTTTTTTTTCAAGGGTACATGTGAAATAATAATGGAAAATATAAAAACTGTCACACTTTATTTTGTTTACCCTAATAATTCCATTGGGTTTTTGGTTTAATAATTTTTTGTCGTTTTTCGCGTATTTACCTATTGAGTTGTGTGTGTGTGTGTGTGAATATACATATAGAGAGGTTTGTTGTTTGTTTGCCATTTCGGTAGCCCCTACCATTCATTGCCATTGGACGGATGGGGCATGCCTTTACCTTCGACTCCGACTCTTTGGCTTTGGGCTTAGCTAATTTATGTTTACCTTGCCATTGGTGAGTGCTGAGCCAGAGGCAAAAAAAAGGCGCCTTTTCAATTCAATTGCAAGCAATTTGTGTATTGTTTTGCCGACTGATTCATGGGGTTTATAAATAGCATTGCAAAACAAACAAAACTTTACTACAAACATATTTTTGCTGCGTTCTGAATTTGCGTTTTGGTGTGTCTCTCTGATTAGATGCGCGCAGTGGCAGTGGCTGCACATGTTTCCGGTTATTCGAGTAGACGACGATGACGATGTAGAGACTCTTGACTCTCTGTTTCTCTGTGGTGTGTTTGTGGGTTGATTGAACTTTTGCCTACGGGTAAAATGGGAATTTCTATTAGCTAAGAGCTAAAGGGCTGCCATTTCTTCTCAGTTCTCACCCTCGTTTTCAGTGTGTTTTCTGGAGCCACTTCAATTCTACCACTTATTAAATATTCTTATATTGCAAATTAATTCTTCATTACGAAATTTTCGAAATCTACCCAAGAGAAACAGTTTTTGTGGTCAAGATTGCCGTCGACATCAATGGTCAGTTGATTGCTTATCAGTCAAAGAACCTCGTCACCATGTTGTTGATTACAAGTGTCTTGTGTCTCGTGACAAATCTCCTCCAGCAGCACTTAGGGGGCACACACTTTACCATAAACAAGTCCACATAATTAAGCAATGGAGCCAGCTTTTAAATTGTCAAAAAGAAAAAGAAAAAAGCCAAGAAAACAACAAGAGACAAAGAGACTAGATAATAGGGCTCAAAAGCAAAAAGCTATACAGTTTTTGACCGTCATAAAACTATAACAAATGAGTGTGACCTACAATTGTCTCCTACTCTATTCCACTCCACAATTCGACATGCTAATGGCAATTAAAGCAAATTGATCGAATGTCGCCCTCTTTTCCGCTCTCCATTCCCCCTCCGTATGCGTCACCCCTGTATCATACACCAGCAATCATCCTATTAACATCATCTGGTCGCCAGGTTCAGCTCAGCTCAGCTCAAGCTATAGAGATGCGGCTGACTCACTTCATCCAAGCTGTGGCTGGCTGATGATGCTTGGCGGTTGGTTGCTTTGGCTTATCTCTATCTCCAAGTCTCTCTCTCTCTCTCTCTCTCTCTCTATCCCTCTCACAACAACAAGAAAAATCTTTATTTATAGTATACATGTATGCCTCAGCTCAAATTCTCACTTATCGCCATTCTCATCCATCGTCAGAGTCAAGTACACATATTGAGCCCGGGGAGTGTTCTGTGTAGTAACATGAGAACGGGTTTGATTCAGATCTCTCTCTCTTTTTCTCTCTTGAAGATGTTTTTTGGCATAAGAATTTGATTAGATTAAAACGATTCGATATAGTATCCTTTGTTTTTTTTTCTTCTTTAAAAGATCTCTGATACACAATATATTAATGGAAAACGAAATTTTCTTGCTTAGGATGATTCATTATTTTTTGGTCATAAAATTGCACCATAAAAAACACAGAAGAATTCTGTGCCCAAAAATTCTCAGCCCAAAAAAAAAAAAAATAAATAAAAAACCATTTGATAATGGGATGATTAAAATATTAAAAAAACATATTTATATTTTCACCTTAATTCCATTCGAAATTTCTTTTTATAGTGTTTTTGAGGGTTCAATTTTACACTAAGAAGTAGTTTGAAGACTTTTCATTGGCTTGGGACTATCAAGTTAAGGACAAACTCATACCTAGGAAGTTTCTTTTTTTATTTTAATTTTGGGCAATATTTTAACAAAATTTCTTGTATTTTATCTTATTAATCATCTTTAATAATTATTATATTATAATAATTAAAAATATAATATATGATATGATATATAATATAAAATATGATATATTTTTTCCAGCTTTTGGCGAAATTTCCTGTTTTTCATGGATTTTACAAAATGTCTTTTACTTTCTTGAAATAACTTTAGTTTTAAATTCAATTTTATATACATATATTTTAATATCATAAACCTGCCAAGCTAGTAAGTTTTTTTTGCAATTCTTCTTGAATTCAAGACGATTCTTTAGGAAATTTAAAATATTATTATTTTAATATCGATTGATTTCCACACAGTGTTAACGTCCAATTTAATCATTTTTCAGGATTCCCCTATAATTCGCAAGCAGTTTAAGCAGAAAAAGGAAAACGCAAAGCAACCACAGTGCGTCTATACCCACATTCATTTTGGAAACGTTGTCGATATGGGACTGCAAGTCAGAACAGACACACACACACACACCCAGAGACAGAGAAAGAGGGAGAGACAAAATTCAAGCGAAGTAAACTCGATGAGGTCATCAATCACACACACACATGGCACACGCACACACAGAAAGAGACACAAGAAATGCAAAGGAATGGGAGAATGGGGGGAGAATCGGAATGGGAATATATAGCCAAAGAATCCTTAGATAATAATTAGGAGTTTAGTTAAGACTTACCAATACTTTGGCAAATCGGCGATCCAGCTCATCAGAATGGGGTATGGGCGGTTGACTACGATTACGGACACTTGGCTGACGGACATGATGATATTGGGAACTGGAGCCAATATCATAGCGTAGATCCAGCTTTTGTAGTGTGGATGTGCCATTATGGTGCGGATGTCCATTGCGGAGCATTGAATGATTATTGCTGGAATGTTGATCCAATTGTTGATGATGATGATAATCGGCATCCTGATTGACATCCGCTTGTGTAATGGGCCGAGATTTGACTGCACCCATTATGGTGGCAAAGCGAGCAACTCCTCCTTCACCACCACCACCACCACCACCACCACCGCCCCCGCCTCCTCCTCCGCCGTGTGCGCCTCCAGCGCCAATGCCAACTCCTCGTCCAGCACCACTTCGTCCACCACCAGCACCACCACCCTCGTCGCCGGCTTCTATGCTGGACGCTGTAAGCGCTGTGCTAAGGGTTAACGAAAGGGTCCCCCATGCAGTGCGACAGAATTCCCGTGTACGTTCGGGGCAACTTGATAGTTGCTCTTTGATTTCGTTAAAGAAATCCAAAGCGGTGCTGCTGTTACTGCCGGTTTGCTGCTGCTGCTGCTCCTGCGACTACTCGACTTGTATATTTACTGTTACTCTTCCTAACCCTGTTCCTTTTCCTGTTACTCCTGCTACTGTTTATGTTTGTTACTTGTGAATTTTTGTTTTAAAAAATCCAAACAAATATTCGGGACCCAATCAATGTGATTTATTTTATGTGTGAAGACTAAAAATGCTGTTCATTAAAAATTTTGTTATTTGACAGAGTAAGCAATTTTTTTACTTTTTTGATGTTGTTGTTTTAAGAAATTGCTGCTGAACAAATACAAACACGCACACACACACTTGTAGACACACACACGCGCGAACACAGACACAAATGCAAATGCACAGACAAAGCCAGAGATTCGGAGGCGGAGGCTCCTCTCCTTTTTAAACAAGGCGTCGCCTTTTTTCTTTCTTTTTTCCTTCTCTTTCTATGCACTCCTTTTCTTTATTTTGTTGCTTTTTTGACTTTGGTTTAAGCAATTAATTTGCATCACTTTTGACTTGAACGTTTAAAAAATTAACCAAAAAAATATATATCATTGCAGTTGAATGCACTTTTTAGCTGTTGTTGTCGTTGTTGTTGCAGCTGTCGTCGGTATTTCCTTTATTCCACACTGGGGCTGAAGAATTTATATAAATGCAAGCTGCAGTTCTATTTTATTATACTTCATTTCCAAGCGACAGCGCATATTTATTTATTATTATTATTCGCTTTATTATTTATTATGTTTAAAACATGAAGCTTACAAATATTACAGGTTTCAATCAGATGGATAGAAGACCACACAAAATATAAGATGCAAATGCACTACGCTCATTGCAATTTAAACACTGTTACTTAATTTGAGCAAATTCAAGTTAAACAATTTTTTCAAATTTTTTTCCTTCGCTTTATTTGGCGACCGCGAAACACACCCGCTCACTTCGAAAACAAAAACAACAATAAAAAAAAAAAATAACCAAACATAAGTGTGACCAAATTGTAACAATCAAAAAATGACAAATATAATTTGCAGTCTGACCAGCTCTAAAAGTAGAGCCCATCTCTAACGCGGCGATTTCAATTTCAATTCGCTTTCAATTCAATTCAATTCGAGCAAAAGAGTCGAACTCGAGCAAAAGAGTCGAACTCCAACCACGCAGTCGAGCAAAAGAGTCGAACTCGAGCGATATATCGGAAAACTGGTCACACTTTGAAGCTCCGATAATGTCGATTACGATAAGTTTGCTGCGAAATTATCGATTACGATAGGTTTGCTCCGATAATGTCGATATTTTCGAAATTTTGGAATGTCCGTTAATTTCTTTGCAATTTTTAATTTTTTCTTTATTTATTAACAATCAGAATTATTGGACCCCAAACCTAAAACCTTTTCGAATACGTAGGAAAAAATTGATTGCTTATATTGTTATTTGTTAAAATTATTTATTTGGAATAACGAACTTACATATACAAATATATATATATATATATATATATATATATAAGTATATATATATTTATTTTACTTTGGCATATGGGGCATATGTTTATATGTATTGTATATGGTTGTGTACGTTATAGCTTTGTATTTTGAATATTTTTTAACTTTATTTTCAATATATAATAAATTGCTAGGCAAAGAATCCATTCTCTGCTTAGAATATTGTGTGCTCCTGCTCTGGAAAGTCGTTCTTTCCAAAGAAAGAAAGAAACGTTGTAAAAGTTAACTAAGTACAAACTACACAACATTTTGAAACTCACATTTCACTTATCTCTCTATCAAATAGAAAATTGCTTAAAAGATTTTTTTAAACTTTTCACATAACATAACCGTTGCATTAAAATTGCTCAACTTATTTTGGCCGATTGTTTAAGTTTAACTCCATTAACTCTATAATGGAGATACACATATACATTTGGAAAAATAATTAAATTCGCTCGTGTGTGTGTTTGTGTGGTATGTTAACAATACATATGTGTATCCGACCAAATTCACAAGAAAGCAATTTGGATATACTACCATATGCTGAACTACAATATGTATACGTAGTATATATGTATATTCTTTTTTTTATAACGATAAGATACAATCAATCACAATGACATTGTAACGCCTCTGCGACGGAATTTGAAAATAAAAAATCTTAAGATTAACCATGAATCGCAATGCTTTTAATACTTTGTTGTCCTTTTATATATTTAAATTGCGAAACGAGCAGTTCAACAGTTAAGACTAACCAATATTTTCCGTTTTTGTTCATGTCAGGTTTTTTTTTTTTTTTTTAGATATATTCGGTTATTGGAAGAGATAGCGTTCTCAAAACCCAAACCCATCACATTGCATTTGTATACCTATATATATAAAAAAAAATAAAAACATTAAAAACATTGTGGGCTAACAATAAATCACATTTACGTGATAGTATGGACAAACAATAAAATAAATCTTTTTAATTGTAATTGGGTTATAAAAACCATAACAGCACTTGAATTTAAAACATATTAATATTTATGTTATATTACTTAAATAAAAAAAAAAATTATTGTAGGTATGAGGATGACATAAATTACCTTACTTATGCACTTGACTCTATTTGTAAATGCACTTTCAATATTACTTCTACTTGTATTGAATATTTTATATCTTGTAGGTTGCGTGTATTTTGGTATGAATTTATGCATATATATGTATATGTAATTACCATGTGCATGGTAGAGTTACTGCTGGAGCGCAGCAGTACTTTCGACCAACTCAATGGCAGCCACACGAGCTTCTGTGAGTGTTACATTTGCATCAAAGTGTGGTTTGTGAGTGGGCGATTGACTTGGCGTACAGTTACTGCTTTTGGGTTTGCGTCCAAACCAATTGCCTAGTCGCCGTCGACCTAGTGATCCTGTTGATATAATTGAGCTGTCTGTAATTGTGTGCTGGCCCGCGATTCCTGTAGCGATGGAGTCGCGGGATTGCGATTTCTTGGGCAACGTGTCTGAGTATTTGGCCGGTGACTCTGGCACAGAACTAACGCCACTAGCAGAGGTTGTACCACCGCCACCGCACAAGTTGTGTTCCGAGTCCGCTTGATCAATGTCTGAATGATCAGAGTAGTCACCTGGCCTCTGGTCATAGTTGTATTCAAAGCCAGTCATCTCCGAAACATACAAGGCCTTGCCTCCAAATTGCCGTTCTAGAGCCAAAGTATTAAGGAAACGATGCTTGCGGGTAGCCGAACGAAAACTGAAGTCGTACCACTTAGCCTGTGACTCGCAGTATATTCGGAGCGAGTTTTTTATTGAGTGACCAAACATCTTTCCGTCACGGACATTTACTACACGGCAACGGTCAAGAAAAACGCGTCCTTTATACATAAAGTGGCTACGCTTGATAATGTCACGCTTGCAGTAAACGAGTTGATTATCGAACAGGAACAGAGTATAGCTGCTGTTCCACAGATTTTGTTTCTGACGCGTGGCATCAATTTGCAGGAAAAAACGAGTGCTGTGCAGATGTAATGGCGGTCCCTTAAAGTTTTGAAAACTTGACTGGTGGCGGGCAATGGTTTCGCTGTGCCGTTTTCCTTCATTCACAGCTTCTGTAATGCCGCGCATTGCCTGCAGAGCTTGATGTACAGTTTCTTGTGAATCAGGAATGTCCAACTGTGTTACATCGGATTGCTCATAATCAACGGGAGCTGTGGTACTAGGATTGCCTTTGGCAAGCTTTTCGGTATGGACCAGCGCATTTTTGATAATCTCGCTCAGATGTAGCGGATAACGACAGATGCGTTGTACAGGCGCCAGCAGATGAGCAGAAAGCGGCAACTCGGCTAGATTCTCAGACTCACGGCAACTAATAGTGTTAAATGAAAAATATATAAATTAAAAAAAAAAAAAAAAAACTGGTCTGGATCATTATAAAAGCGAACTTACTTCTCCAATATGATGCGGGCATCTTTCACGCGATCATAAGACTCGAGTTCAATTAAAGCGCGCGGGTACGCATTACAATAAGTGGAGTAGCAAAGAAAACCTTTATGCTAGAACCAAATTATGAAATTTTGATATTCATAAAAAAAATATACAAGACTTCGCGCCGGCTTCGGTATACTATAAATAAGTATTTCAAATAAATGTGCTTTGTTGAAAGACCTTGTGAAAATTTTGGGAGATAAATTAAAACTGGCTCGAGGTCAATTTTTAAAGTCATCCGATTAGATGGACAAATGCACATGCCGCTTTGCAATTCTCGAAATACTTTGAAGAACGCCAGCAGTTAACATTGCGAATTTGATGAATCTACCTTAAGAACCATAAGTAGTGTCCAAGATATAGACGAAGGCCAGACGAAGGAACAGACGGACGCTATAGCTCGACTCGACTATATATGTATATCCATGTACTGCTTGCTTTCGCATCTTGCATACAATTTGTCGACTTTAATTCATAGTATACCATTCCGACTCCATGAGTGTATCACAAAAACACTTCAGTGTTTATCCAAACCTCACCATATTGAGAAAAACCTTTGCAATTTGGTCCTGTTCTATGCCGCTACGCAAAGTCTGGAGAAATTTTTGTTGAAACTTGTAGATGACTGCTATATTAGAAAAGATCAGGCGTATACTGTTGGGAGAAAATATGTCGATGCGCTTGCTCATGGCCGGCAAATACCTACAGATGATAAATATAAATATTAGCACTGCGTGCACTGTTCATTTAATTGTTTAGATTCAGCACTTACCCATCACATATCGAAGCCAACAACTTCACATAATTAGCCTCTGTTTCAAGCAACTCGCGAACGGCACTGCGACGAAGAACAGCTGCGTTGTCCAATGGCACATTGACTGGAATAGTTGACAGTGGAGCAGTCAGAGGTGTCGACGATTCTATAATTATTGTGGTTATATTGCTTTGATCCATTATCATTGTGGCGTCTGGATCATCGGAAAATTCAGTCAGGGTAACGGGTTGGGATTCACCTTCAAGCGTTTGCACATCTTCATCTTTTGCCTTTTGAGAGTTAAAGAAGGCATCGGTTTCCGGGCAGTGAATTATGCGCACAAATTCCTTTGGAAACCACCCCAGTTCAGGATCGAGTATCTCTTCCACTAGACTAACGTCGCCCTTTCGTATCCTCCCGAACCACCAAGGCCCAACTTCCTTTCGCAATATCTCGATCAACGTGCCGCGCTCAAGTCCCAATTCTTGCGCTCCTCCAGCCGTAAAATTGTAAAGTACTTCTGCATAGATAACGGGATAGTAGGTGCTAGCTAAAAAGGGATAAATATGGTTGATTTAGCGTTTTCATTTTTACATATGTATGTATGTATGTATGTAATATTACTGACATTAAACTACAGAGTGTATAATACAAAGAATGACTACCTTCATCGTGTGAAGCGACACTGTCGCTATCGCTATCCTCCATATCTATACGTCCAATGCCATAGTGTTCAAGTCCATTTGGTTGGCTTAGAGATCGGGTTGGTAATGATTCAGGAGCCTCACGCTCTATATCATCGATGTGCATGCTAATTTTGGACTTTGTACTAGCCTTTTTCGTCGCATTGGAATCGAGAATGCCGCTTGTTTTTGCAGACTTAGTGCGGCGTATTATACGCGATTTTATTTCAGCTGGCATGTTAGTGGCTGTCTCTGATTCCAGTTCATAAATAGATGCGTTTGCGGCTCCTTCATGTAACCGAGCAACCTGATAATGGTCATCTTGTTCAAGTTCGACCTGAATACCCGAATCGCCCGAATTACATTTGTCACGTCGATTAAATTTGGTCTTGCGGCGTTCTTTTGATGAACGCCAAATCAGGGGTCCAAAACGATATTTCCCAGAACTTGCGTCATTAACCTCAACAAGCGTTTCTTGTGGTGTTGTCCCAATGGCCAACGGTGCTATAAAAGAGGCAGTTGGCGGGGGTGTAGCTGAAATAGAGCCTGTTGGTGTCGTAGGGGATGACTTGGTCTTAGTAGGCTTTGCTGCCATATGAGTAATATTAAGTTGGTTACGTTGTTGGAAATTATTAAAAGTGCGTTTAAACTTCTGCAGCACACCAAAGCCTCCACTTTCTGAATTGTAGCAGCCGTTATCTACGAAGTTTGCCAGTGCTGTATTTTTATCGTGGAGATTCCGTTGTGTGGAGTCCGAGTCTGTCAATGCAGGACTTGATATGGCTCGCATCTGTTGTGACTGTAGAGAAAAGAAAGTTGAATTAGGTAAATGACATGATTAGCGCTATGCGACGACGCGATGGGGCTCCTCTTGACCAATACACGCAACCTTTTATGCCTTATCTTTTTTGGACCTGCTTTGTTAAAGAGCCCTGCGTGTTTCGTTCAATATGATTTATTATAACAACAAATATGATATTCCAATAACTAATACTACATATTGTGGTCGGCTATTGTCTACCCAAGTCATCTACTGCTCTATTTACTATGCATATGTTTGTATATATAAATGATGTAGTTTGAAAAAGTATATACTATCACACATATGTACATATGTATGTACATATGTTTTTGTATCTATAGAATTATCGAGCTTTACTTTTTATTTGACAAGAAAAACAAAGACCTGTTACTGATGCTGCCACTGATACCAACACCGACACCTGTTGAAGTCTTTCTAATGATAAAAAATGGTTCAGACGTAAAGTAGACAGGCAAGAAGTTATCACTGACTGGACAAAAGGTATTAGCTGACCCGTAAAAATTGCTCATTCCACTTGTATTCCGCTTTTCCCATCATAGGCAAAGGATCATCAGCAACGAAGTGTATGTTACGGGATTTCTTTTTTGCCATAGCTGGCTGCTCAGACGCAACGCAGTCAGGAGTGCCAGCGTCGAAATCCCAGAACTTAATCAGGCCATAAGTATCCATAATCGTGGGCACCATCAGCTTTTTCATAGTGTGAAGCAGGAATGTAGCTAACTGTTAGTCTAATGTGTAGCTGAAGAATTTCGACCTTGCCTAGAGTCACCGTTGCCTCAGTCAGGTGCTATCGAGCGAAGTGATAAATAATAACTGATTGTCAGCGATTGCTGATTGTACTGAGAATTGCAAATACGACGTGCTCTGCTGGCCGAGTGCTGAGTGCCGAGAGCCGTATGGCCTTTTGTTAATGGGAACGATATCACCATTGATTGATAAACATTAAAGTGTTCTTTGGCTGCTTCTTGTGGGGTCACTCTCTGTTGTATAATAAAAACGAGTCTATTGGTTGGTTATTGTGAGCTATGCATACAATTCGAGTCGGGAGTGAAGTGACTTGATTAGATTAGCACTAACATTGCCAAGCCCATGCTGCATATTGCTCTTGGCTTGTCTGGGTCAGGCCATTGTTACCGACCTTGCCACAAGTCTAAGTTTTTATTGTTTCGTTTGATTAGCTCTTATTCTTTGGTTGAGAAACGCAATGAACTCAATTAAATCAACTGCAGAGCGATAACAATTCAATTAATTTACATCTTTCTTTATATATTCCAGAGAACCATCATGTATCTCGTCTCCTTCAAATCATTTACCACCTTCAAACTAACATCCTTGTAATACACGAAAAAAAAAAGACGGCTATTGTTAGAACACGAAGATTGCACCAAACGTTTAATTTATGAGCACATTGAACCTGCCTACAGTAAACAAACATGTGACCGAAAAACTCTTTAAAATACAACCCAAAAACGGAAATGCTTTTCCTTTTCCAATATTTTCATAAACAAAACAACAAGCATTTCTTTAGGATTTAAAACAAATCAAACAGAAAGCAGCAGACAACAAGTATACATATGTATCTGTTAATTGGTAAACATCAAGTCAATCGATAATAAATATCAATTTCTCAGGTTCATTCAAAGGGCCTGGCTGCGGCTGCGGTTAGATAAACCCGTCTTTTGTTACTTATAATATAAAAATGACTACAGGTCGTGTGACAACTTTAAGATACTCTGTACTAAACCAAGTTGAACAGCGAAAATACATACACACTATAGATACACATATGTATAAATATTCTTAATACTCAATTAAAGAACTTTAATATACCCTTTTTCTAGCCCGAATCTACAAAAACACATAATTTACATTCAGCAAATGAACTCTTCGACCCTAGTAGTTTGTTCAATGAGAAAGTAGTAAGTATAAGTACATATGTACATATATTAGCTGACATGACAAGGCCAAGGAGACTAAGTATCACATGCATCTTTGGGCTAACCGACATACATATGTACATACATATGCATCTACGTATGTACATACAGAATTAATGTGACTTGAAATTTCTTATAAAATTCCGTTTTCAAGTTGCGGCTGTAAAACTTGAAAGAGTTCAGATTAAATAAGTCTTTATGCTGTTCATGACATTGTACTACTTCTTCAGTGAAACTAAAAAACAATCGCTTTAATGGTGCAGCTTAATAGGAAGCATATGTATTTTTGAATTTTCACTGAGTAAAGTTAAATGCACTCAAAGTATGCACCTCCTGCATAATACATATGCACCTCCGTGAGGATGTCTTTCGTCCTAGAAATTTGAAGTGTCACGTGGGCCTTTAATAAACCACATTAAGAGATACATATATCTATGTAGACACATCCATACAGATGTACATATGTATGTAGCTCTTCCTGAACCAGCGCGTGACACCCTCGGAATTGCAGCTGTTGCAGTCTCTCACTTAACGTTGGAATACGGCAGGAAATACGGCAGCTGTCGTTTATTTTTGTTTTCTACTTTCTGTAATGCGATACAGTTGGAGAAGCCAAACAACCACTCTATGAGGATTATTACTACATAAAGGAAAAAATAAATACTATACATGCATACATATGTATGTATGTACATACATACATACATACATCTAAGTTAGCTACGATTTTTAGCAATTATAACTCACCAAGCCAACAGTGTAAGCATTGCATTTTATATCAAAAACTTCACTTTTAGGAAAACTGAAACGAAAAAAACAAAATGAAATCCATTAGTTAATCCAAGACAATTTTAATGTTTCTACAAAAGCTAAGAATGTCATATAAAATGATCGAAAAACTATCGTAACTAGCGTTCTTACATTGCTAGTAAAAACACATGGTCAAACACAAAGGCTGCTTAACATGATCTGCTTGTAAAAATGTAGCGGACTATATGTACATAAGTCTGTATATATAACAGAAAGGTATTGTTTTGAATGGATACTTAGTGAATGAATCTTTTTTGTCATTACCTCTGCCTGCTTGTAGACACATATGTTGCTATTAATTATTGTAAGAAACAACAAAAACAATTCCAAGAAATGTAATTTTTACAGAATGAGTACGGAGTGCATACAGCATAGACACAAGCCAAGAACTCCGGCTTAAGTAAAGCCAGGTATGGTTGCAACCGCATTCACGTTTCGTTCGTTGCATTCCTTTTCTTCACATTATTCGACAAATTCACCAGGTACACGAAGAGCTAGGATAAAATAGCTAAACCAAAAAAAAAAAAAAATTGATTGATGTATCTATGTACATGTACATTGTACATAATATAATCGTATAATATTTCTGATTTGCTTTTGCTAATGCATCTTAAAAACTAAATATAGATGGCACTTCCCCATGGTTAATAAGCTGTTTTAACGTTAGGCTCAACGTTGTAGGGTATTGAAACAACGTCCTTTTGAATGTACTTTACGTTTACTTTGCATATCCCTCAAAACAACCGGCGATTTACGACCGTGGCAAATGCTTCTATCTATATATGTATAAATCTGGTTCATACTGACTCTGATAGATAAATCTGGTTCATACTGACTCTTATAGAAGGCCATGTTTTCACGTGACAATAAATATTGGCATATTCAACTGAGTCAGGACAACGCACTTTTAATATTTTACCGTGACCACATATTTTCTTCTATCCACCTAATGCTTCACAACAGAACCGCACGCCACGTTGCTTATGAAGAGACTGATCTCCGTTGAACAGGACGAACTATGCAACCCTCATGCTATGGATTTTTCATATGCTCTTGAGCTGCATTTTGCTGTCGAAACATTCCTGACTAAGGGTACAGGTCTACGTTTCGAGGTATCTCGGACGCGCACTTAAATGGTTAAATTGAAGTTTCTCTGATTTTCCATTGCCAGAGTTTCTCAGCTCTCTCTTCTGTTTTCAGTCCGTTCGATCGACAGCTGACTTACAAAATTGTAAATATATAAAAGCGACGGTTGCTGCTTGACATCGCTCAACTCCTCTTAAGTCCATATTCAAAATATTCTTAACCAACGATGCTTGTGACAGAGATAGAAACTCTATCATTGAAGGGCGTTTGTACAAGTAGCTTTAAATTGACTTTTGTCATAATCTTTCAAATATTAAATTTAACGATATCTCCGTGACATCAAAGTCTTTGACCTTTGATCTATGGGATCTATATATTACAGTGATCCTATCTGAATTCTGAGAAAACGACCAGGTCTCGTTTCTTCTCGACAAGGCCCAAGGTTACAGGCGTGTTGTTGCTGTTTGCAATTTTCGCCACGGAAACCAATAAGTGATACAAAAAAATGGAACATTTTTTATGCAAAAAACATCAACATACACATACTTTGAGAAATACACGTTAAGATACATACATATGTACATGGGTAGGTACACATGTTGTTGACGAAAGAATGCCTATAGCCCAAAACTGGTTTTTCACTCTGAAAACAAATAAATGCCGCAAGCAGGTCGTTACATACCTGAGGAAAAAACTACGTCGGCCAAGGACAGAAGCTGACAGTATGGTGCCGAATTTTCGCCTGTTGTGCCGCAGGCTTACCAGACACCTCCACTTTTTCGACTTCCCGAGGAGCATTAAATAGACTAAATTTTGACAACATCAAAAGTGAATACTTCCTTTTACTGGTTAATCAAATTGTATCCATGCTATAGAGCGTGATTCTTTTGTGTTAAGAATTTGTTATTTGTTTGTAGAATAATACAAAAACGAATAAGATAAATTGGGATCCAGTAGTATGTTTTGCCTATGCTATGTTTTCTAAGTCGACAACTTATACCTAAGCAATTACAATATTGTTGGAAATCGAAACACCAATGGAAGTCTATATTACGACAGGTTCAAATCAAAAGGATCTCCACTATAAAGAAATGTCTCTCATTACCTACAGTATACCAATTTCGACTCGATCGAAGTTAACCCGGCTCTCTGGTTTCTTTTTCCCGACGTTTAATATGCCTCAATGTATTCTATCTCTTTAAATACCGGTGTGATGACACCTTTTTTTTATGTCGACTTCTGTTTATTGATTACAAAGGGACAGAAGAGATAGTGTCTATATTTTTATCACTAGTTTTTAATTCCACACAAAATTGTTTCCGTGGCTACTGGGCTAGGCAGTGGTGCTAGCATGGCTTACAGACAACAAATATGATATTGAGCATTATGACGAAATCGAGTTCATATTGTTATCAGCAGCATATCATAAGTCTTTGTATTGTGATTAAATTGTACGGGGTAAACACATACTCAATCATACACATTTACTTTTCCATTGCTACCAAAGCAATAGTAATTGATACTCAAAGGATAGGATAGCTTCCTTCAGAAAATGCCTACCTGTATTTATAATTTGACTATTAGTTATACCCCATAACATGTGATACGGCATTATAATCAACTGTTTCACTCCCTTTCCTGTCGGGCGAATCTGTGTTTCATTTTATATTTTCATTTGGCGTCGTTAAAATCTAGTCCTACGTATGTGTGTTATTTGTGTTTTGTGTAAATTTTAAATCATTAAACTTGACTAATGTACATATTAACAAACTCATGTTTTTAATTTTATAATTAATTACATAAATATCGGATAAGAAATCTGAAAGATGCATGGAAACATGTTTATTATCCAAGGAGGCATTAGGAACATTAGAAAGCAAATTTGGAAAGTCTACGACGAATATCTATCGACCGTCAAATGATTTGGATTAAACACTGTTAAATTGTTTTTGTGCGCTACACCGGATCATCAGAGAAAGTTTACATGCAAACAGCACATCTGTTCGCCATACGTTCGTTTTCTTGCCTGCTGCTACTTGATGCATGATGCATTTGTGTTTTAAATGACCAGTGTCACTCCACTAACTAAAAAATCAGAGCGAGTTCCATTTCATCATCGTAAGCAAATGTATTTCTTAGTAAAAGTTCTTCTTACCACAGATACGGCTCGCGTTTAGTTAAAGGAAAGGTAGTTTCATTCGAAGCCTTTAATGCTGAAATAGTTACAAAATGTCGCAATGGGGGAAAGAAAAATAATCAAATCCAGCGTCAGGCAACATTTTGGGTTTTTTCGTTTGATTTATGAAAGTATCTAATTTAAAAACTACAACTACTAGGTATTGGAGATTTAAGATTTATTTTACACTTCTTTTTAACAACTGAAAAGGGGACTTCTGGGATGGATGAGCGCGATTTTAGGGGGCAGAAGAGGTTTAAAAATGTGTCACAAAGACTGTAGGTTGACAATCCGTAAAAAATCAAAAGGGTGGTCAACAGGTCAAAAGCAAATTATGCATGGCTGATTGGAGGCAATTCAAATGCGAAGAATCAGGATCAAAAAAATCAATGATGCGAAAAATGTATAGCACTTGCACAGCCAAACAAATCGGCCATCCTAGGACAAACAGTACTGTGGACGGACTGTGCGTTATAAACATTTCAACAGTTTTTAAAAATACCCTACGCAGAGGTTTAAGCACAAGCGGCCAGATGCAGCAGCTGTGCAATAAAAAAGAATTTCGAACGAGGGGTTGAAGTAAAAATACTTGGACCAGTTGCTTGCCACCACCACTAAAGGGAAGACAATATTGGCATGCATCCACATACATATGTACGTGTACGAATGTATGTACATATGTAATATGTATGTGTGAGTGTGTAGACACAAATGTATACCTAAAATGCATGTTCTGCACTTATGTATGTATGTACAAATGTATATAGTATATGTGTTTTAGTGTAAAATGTGTAGATACATATGAATGAACTATGTAGATAACAACGAATCTCAATCCATATCCCCATAATACATGATAAATTTTGGGTCGGTATGCAAGTACGCAGACATACATACATATGTACATTTGTGGATGACTTACATTGCACTTTTGCTTATTTCGTTGATGACAACTCTGACATTTTCACGTTTCACTTTGCAACTTGCTGTTCTTGTCTGCTTACATAAGGTTGTTGTAACAGGTCTTAAATACCATTTACTCGTGTCCTCCTCGTCTTGACTAGCAATTTCATTTGAAGCTTCTCCGGTATCAAATCCATTTGCTGAGGCACGACCACTATCAGGACCAACCGCAAAACCGGCGCAGGCTTTGGCATTTGCATCCTCCTGGACACCAACAATGCAGAAGACGAGCAGCTCTTCGGCTTCCTGTTCATTGCATCCTTTCTGGGGTTGGGACATTTGCACCGTTTTTGTTATTAAAATTTTTTGTGTAATAAGTTATTGATTTTTGACAATCCTTTTGTTATTTTTCATAGATACACACATATGTATGTGCATAGATGTAATTATTAATATTGCCGCCAAATACGCGCTCACACATACATGCACACAAAAAAAAATGCACAGAATTTTGCTCTCGGACTCAAGAAAACATCCGCGCACAAATTTCCGACCCCGAGTCGATCGGGAGGGCGAAAGGGACAGAGTGATAGAGCTGGCAAACTATCGATGGTACTATCGAGGTATCGAATATTTACGTTTCTGCGCCACCATCGATATTTTTTATCCACTATCGATAGTGAACAAATATAACGCGATGCGTTTTTTTCACATCACTTGTTCTGGCGCAACACATGGCGAATGAAAACTAAAATTTGGGTAAGTGGAAGTGTTAAAAAATTTGTTGGATTACTATTTAATCCTGTATAATAACCTTTATTATTTAGTGAATCTTTCGTTGCTATTGGAGGTGGTTTTGGAATGGACAAGTTTCTGATTGACAGTAACAAGGGTGATTATTATATTTTATTTTATTCTTAGAAACGTGAAACTAATTTTATATGTACATACATAGATGGCGGCATCTGCAATGTGGAAGCTGAAAATACGGTGGCCAAAAAACCACGCATTGGCAAATCAAAAGTTTGGCAATTCTTTACAAGAATTAATGACGGTAAATATGCAAAGTGTCGTTCATGTGGTAAGCTATATAGGACAAGTGGAAATACCTCCAATTTGTTTGACCACCTTAATCGTATACACCCAACACTGCAAATAAATGAATTGCCAACAACGGTTAACAAAATCGACAGCTACGTAAGCGCGACTTATGATTCTTCAAACAAGCGTAAAAAGGAGCTTGATATGGCGCTTATGGAGTATATTCCATCAGATATGCGACCATTCTCCGTTGTTGAAGATGAAGGATTCATTAATTTTATTAAGCTCATAGACCCACGATATAAGTTACCATCAAGGAATACTTTAAAAAATGTGATGATGGTTGAGCTGTACGAAAATAAAAAATCAAAGTTGCAAGACTATTTACGCAAATGCAATTATTGTGCCATAACCACTGACATGTGGACGTCTGTATCCAATGATGCATACTTGACTGTAACTTGCACGTTTGTGACAGACGAATTCAGTTTACGCACCGTTGTTCTCTCTACAAATAAATTGGCTGATTCAACAAATCACACAGCCTCAAACATTGCGGAATCCCTTCGAGCTATCTGCTGTGAGTGGGGCATAATTAATAAAATTACAGCTATTGTCACAGATAATGCGAATACCATGGTAAAAGCATGTGAACTGCTCCAAAAGAGGCACATACCATGCTTTGCTCATTCGCTTAATTTAGTGGTGCAAGATTGCCGTAAACTTGATTGTCTTTCTACAATATTAAAAAAATGCAAGACCATTGTAACATATTTTAAAAGCAGTACGATTGCGTACCAAAAATTAAAGGACTGTCAACATACTGAAACCAAATATGGCCTTAAGCAAGAAGTTCCAACAAGGTGGAATAGTGCCTATATAATGGTTAAAAGAATTTTGCTAGTATATGAAGCAATCAATAGTGCCTTACTCAATTTGTCAAAAGCACCTCAACCTCTTACAGTTGACGAGATCAATACACTGCGAGATTTATCAGAAATTCTTTCTCCCTTTGATAACGCAACAACAAAAGTTTCTTCCAACAAGAGAGCAACCATATCATTAATTATTCCAATAACATGTGGTCTGCTAGACAATTTAGAAAACTTAAAAAACCTATTTCTTTTTATAATTTCAGTACAACAATTCTTCTTTGCGTGATGTTGCCAAAAAAATTTTCTGCATTCCTGCAACATCAATCGATTCGGAAAGGAAAGCAAAGCTGGACAGATAGTTAGCGATCGCCGAGCTTCCTTAAAACCAAAAAATGTTGATATGCTTGTGTTTTTACAACATAACAAATGGATCTCCCAGTAACTTTTTAGTTAACCATGTATGTTATTTTTACCAAATACTCTAACTTTTGTTACTTTTTATATTAAGTATGAAAATACATTTGCAATGAAGCAATATAAAATGTTATTTTTACCAAATATAAAGCAATATAAATATAAAGCAATATAAAATGTTATTTTTACCAAATACTCTAATTTTTGTTACTTTTTATAATAAGTATGAAAATACATTTGCAATGAAGCAATATAAAATGTTATTTTTACCAAAGTACTATCATTTTTGTTTCTCTTCATATATACATTATAAAATGAAAAATTTTTAATTTTTGAATTCAAATGAAAATAAAAGACCGCAAATATTTCGATAGTATCGATATATCGAATTTTTTCACTCAAACTACAGAGTGTTAAATTGAATTCTTCTTCTTACAAAATTGTACCCTACTACGGTCACTCTATATAACGATAAACTATCGATTGCTCATGTTAGCTCATTATGAGTTAGCCTAAACTGCATGACATTAAATAACGACGTAAGGTAAAACCTATCTTATCGGCGTAGAGTCAATAGTGAATGCAGTTATAAGAACATATTGATTTCGAACTGAGGAAAATATTGCGAAAATACAAGAGTCACTTCTTAATACTCGGGTATTTGAAATCATAACAGCCACAAACAGTAGTATTTTATCTTTAACAGAAACCAGTATTTTAATGCCCCTTTTAAATACAGGGAATTTTTTAAAGTTTGCCTGGCGAGCCAAGTTGGATTTTCCCTGTCAAATCAGAATTGTTTAATTGTGTGAAAAATTAAAATTTTGCTTTTGATTAAACATCAATTGTATATGTACAATATTATGGGAATTGGTTTGTGCCAATTTAACTATGAAAAAGTAATAATTGGATGAAAAAGTATTTGCTTGGAATTCTAATTATGTGTGTTGCATTTTTGTAGATTTCTATATTAATATTCATTGGAATATGCAAAATTCTGCAACTGCCTGGACTGGAATTAAACCACGATGAAGTAAATGAAATTGTTAGTTACTTACCTTCCCTCAGCTGAATCGGCTATTCGAAGTTCCAAATTTGGTAGAGATTTAGTTCTCCGCCAAATCTCTATTTGGCTCTGTTTGTTTTTGAGCATCACATCCAACGAGTCATTTTGAATACTGGAATTGGATTGAAAAATATGAGGTTAGAACAGAGTATTAACTTAATAATTATGTGCTTATATCATGCACCCACAAAGAGAAATTTAAATTTGTATGTATGTATGTATGTATGTAGATACATGCATACATTTATGTATTCCTTTAAACTATCGCAATTAAATTTTGAACCCTATTATTTGTCAATATGTACTACATACAATATACAGGGTGGGCAAAAGAAGCTCACGTTTTTTATACCCTTTTAAATAAAAACCAGAGGGCCGGGGCTAACTTCGACCGCGTCAAAGTTTGTATACCCTTGCAAGTTTTTTAGTAACTCTTTTATCTAAACTAACTGTTTTATCTAAAAAGGGTAATGCTTACGAAAGAACGGCCTTCAATCTTAGCATAGGATATAACGAACTTTCTGATGAAAGTCACTGTTTTCCACCGATCGTTCCTATGGGAGCTATATGATATAGTTACCCGATCTTTACCAAATTCGGCACAGTCATTAACAGATATATTTAACTGTCAAATGTTTATTTTGAGCAATCGCATTAAAAGTAACGAAGTTATTGAGAAAAGTCACTGTTCGTGACTTTGCCGTTTGTATGGGAGCTATATGATATAGTCACCCGATCTTCATCAAATTTGGCACAATTATTAATAAGAACACAAAACTTCGTTCTATGCGTTGCACACTTCTGACCAAAATTAATATACCCTTTTTGCAAGGGTATAAAAAATCTGTGATTCTGTTATTAAATTGAGAATTTTATTGGTCAAACAAATATAATTTAAAAACAGAAACAAAGTTTTTTTTATTTAGAAAAAAAATGAGAGCCAAACAACATCGGATGACTTCATTTGGCCCACCCTGTACAAACAATCTACATACATATGTACATACATACATATGTACATATTTGTCTTACTTGGTGCATGGCATGGCATGATTTAAATGTGTATGTACCTAATTTTTTTAAGGAAACTCACCTGGTCTCGATCTTGTCTTCTTTTTGCTTTCCTTTGTTGCACTCTACTGTTGTTCCTGATAATGGTAAATCAGATTCACCTACAAAAACCAGTGAGCTGGCAGCCAATGTAATTACGCGTGGTTTCACAATAGCTGTCAGTTGTTGACGCTCATCCATATTTTCAGTACTTGTCAAAGGGGTGACACCCCCACTACACAAAAGGGACCATTGAGGAATTGAGAGCTTAGTTATCCTTGGAGTTTCCATTTCTTTATTAATGGCTACCGTAGAGATATGAGTATAGTGAGCTATCGGTAACGAGTTTGCTATCTCTGCATCGGTATTATGCTCAATTTTCTGTACTTTAATTGCTGTGGCACCGGGTGTTGCTTGTTGGCAAGTCCCACAACATGGCCAATAGTCGGAGTTATTAAGAGTTTTGCTATATCTTTTGTTTGCCCTTTCTGATGATCTGGCTAATGTATTTGGACTAGAATATAATGAAACCCAGTTATTTAACAAGTGTACATAGGCAATCTTTTTATATAACACTTAAGCAACTTAATTTTTTCTGGTCATTTGTGTTAGGTTAGGTTAGTCAGCTAATGTTTCAAAACTGGATTTTAGCCCATCGAGGCTTTGGTGCTTTTCAGATAAGTTTACTTTGTGGATTCTGGCATAGTTGATTAGATTTCGTTAGCGGGATTAGTGCTTATTGAAGTTGTTTTTAGCTCAATACCTGCTGTTACTTTTTGACTGACTTGCAGTTGATGTCGCTTGCCTGTATATATAATCTCCGCCTACTCCTACCGCCACTTCTATGGTAAGATCATCACGCGATCCTGGACTCCGGCGAAGCGGACGCTGTGGCTTTAACACTGTCGTGGGGTGTTCATATATTCTCGTTTCATTGCTCATAAAATTAAGTTCGCTATTTCCGCCGGAATTGATGGTCTCCCGATTACGTAAAATCGTAGGCAGCTCGTAATCGCTGCTATCGCCTCGCCGAAAATTCATTATAGGCGACTTACGCAACATTTCATGATCACACAAACGTGTCCCATAATTCTGCTGCGGACTTCCAGATGACTGAGGAGATCGGGAGGTGATTGGAGAATTTGACTTTCGTATACGAGTGGACGACGATTGCACAGTTGGGGTCGCTTCGCTGCTTCCAGGCTGAAGAAAACGTAGGCCTTCGCGATAGTCGTCATCAAATGAGCGAGTTTCCCTTTCCATACGAAGATTCTGATTGCTTTCACTATCTCTCCCACTGGCAACCGTGCCACTATTCTGCGAGGATCTCAGTCCTCCATTCCCACTACGATTGCAACTCTTATAGTCAAAGTCGAAAGAACGAGCTTTATCCACGTCCACGTTCTGACGTTGTTGTCTCGCACTGGTGGATGCTTCATTTACTAGCATCTTGGCACGAATAGAAGAATTAAAAACTGCTGAGGCTGGAGGTCCACCACTGGCTAGTCGTATCTGCGTTTGTTGATAAGCAACTTGCAGGTGCTTTGCCTGTCCTACAGACGGACCTTCTACACATACGATTGATCTGTTGTGTGCCCGATTTGGTGAGCGCTCACTTAACTGAAGAGACCTGCATAAGTATAGTTTAAGTACTTTGTAATTTTGATTAACTTCACGTTAGCTCATTATAAATTTGTGTAAGAATGTATCCTTTAAACTTCTTTAAATTTTAAGAGGCTATACTAGCGTAAACACTTCAATCATGTACAAATTTTAATTTAACTATGTAGGAGTATATTTATACATAAGTATATGAATATAAATATATTTTTGGTTTATTTCATGCTTTTTAAAACTATTTTATGCAGTGCATCAAACAAATATCTCAAAAATTACCAAAAATGTTCAGTGTTTTCACTAGCATTGCCCATTAATTGTTAAGGCATTAAAAGTATTTTTAAGGCATAAAAATAACTCACCTCGATCGCCTTATTCGATGTTCCTGCTCTGCTTGCTTGGCAGCATTGCGGTTACCCACAGCCCGGCGATGGCTGTTGTTGATAGGCCCTGCACCCGATTGGGTTACATTCGATCCCGCTAGCACTCCAATAGGTCCAATTCCCACTGCAACATTGACATTCCCAGGGACAAGACTACTGCCATTGGGCTGCAAGTCGCCACCACTATAGCTAGAACTAGAAGAACTGCGCGAGATAGTGGGCGTCGTTTTTTCGTCGTGTCGTTGTCTTCGTTCTAATGTATTATTTCTTGAGCTCGAATTCTGTCTCGAACTTGTCTGTGATCCCCTCTTGCGTCGCTCTTCGGGAGTGATCGATCGAGACTCTGGAGTCAGTGATCGCTGCTTACGAAGACTGCTAGAAGAGCTGTGACTTTGTGACTCGTTTCGATCAGGAGTTAGTGATCGTTGACGCTGTGTTCTAAATGGCGATATACTAATGTTAACACTATCCGTGGTTGTTGTCGCATTTCCAAATTGATAACTGCCAGTAGAAAGGAATTCAGTGGAGCCAGCATCATCGTTGTCTAGCTCATCATTAGAGAGGTCTGTAATCAGTAAAGGTGAAACAAAGTCATTCCGGTAAGTCCTGAAAATTTCGTATGCACAGTGTTTCATGGTAGTACTATACCTAGAAAATGAACTGGGTTTTGATCAATGTAGAAACTATCACTTACCTGAACGCGCACCACTATCGCATGAGTTCAGGCGTTGGTTTATTGTTGTATCGAAGCTACGAAACCGCGACACTCCTAGAGTAGAAGTTGGGTGCACTTGAACAGGGCCACCACTGGCCATGCGGCAGAACTGAGATTTACGCGAGCGTCCAAGCACATTATGACTCTTAGACCGTTCAAAGGCCACCCGATCTCGATCTTGTCGAGCGCGAGGGGAATATTTCGCTGTTTGACTGTTGTTAACGATCCCAACGCTAGGCGTGTTATAAGCAGGTGGCGCCTCTTTGATGGATGCATTTAAATAAGCGGTAGTCTGTTTGGGTATTTGAGGCTGCAAAAATTTAGGTGAGTTGTCACGACTACGGAGCGATCCACTGCTACCTCCGAGGCCCTCGCGTTTGGTCAAATAATTCGGAGAGTTTCCTGTTAATGTGCTAAAGTTGGGAGAGCGTTCTTGCTCGCGCTGAAGGGCTAATGGTGGCATTGGTAATGGTCGCTCTGATAAGTTTCCATCGAAGCTGCGAGAAAAGGTTTCCACATAGCTGTCAGTGGGGGCGGGTCGCCTCGTATCATATTCGAAGCTACGGGAAAAAACCATACCCTTGGCAGCGACACCTACTCCACCATTGTTCACATTATAAGCATTGAGTCGGGATGGGATCTGTTGTATTTGCTGTTGACGACTAGGCTTTCTTCGTTCAAGTGGTCTCGGTGAAAGACTATTGTCCTGAAAAGCGGGTGGTGGCGATAAAATGGGCGTAACTGGTGGCGGGGATTCCAAACCGTTGGGACTCTTGACTGGCAGAAAACCGGGACGTTCATTTAGTATATTCGCCAACTGTGGGTCAATGATTCGATAGCCCGGTCGTAGGGTAGAATCTCCTCGTGTCGTTGACATGGCATTAAGTCGTGTTTCATTACGCTGTATTAGTTCCTCTACCTTTGAACCTACGAACTTTGGCTCAAATGGTAAGTTAGGAGAGCTGTTGATGTTACACTGACGTGAGAGTTGAAGAACTCGACCAGAACCGTTCTGTTGCGAGTAATTAATTCGTCGATAGCCGATACTCCCTGTCTGTTTCTCATCTCCAACACAACTACCACGCTTTGTATTAACCTGTACCCAACCAGATTTGTTTAAATAGATTTCCTCTTTGTTTGAAGCAGGTGAAATGGATTTTCGGCCGGTTTGAACACTGTAAAAGTGCTCTCCAAATAAATATGTGGGCACAGCTGCGCCAGATGTATCTCCGGTATTTGCACCGCTGCCCATGTGGAAATGCATTTTGCGTGCCTCCAGCTTCTCGTTAAAACTGCGATTGGATGCTTCAAGACTTTCGCGTCGCTTTGCAACGTACTGTTGAAAGGCAGACAGATTTTGTTCTTGAGGTGATGCACACGATTGACCAATTCTGGTATTTCCTTGTACCGTGCCTATCTCAGAATTAGCGGACTCGAAGGCTGGACTTGTCCCATCTTCATTAATTTCATGCCGTTGTTGTCTGACGCGTGAGCGAGTACGTCGTCGTTTTGGTAATGCGGGCAACGGTAGGGTGCTCACATCTAATTTGTCTAAGGTCGATGATGAAAATTCTAGCTCGTCGTTCTGTGACTCCCGTGTCACCGAATCTCGTGTTAGATGGCTATCGTCCGACTGCCCTTCACTGGAATCAAGGGCAGAGTAGTCCTGATTCCTTATTGTTCGAGGCTGTGGCGTAGCAGTTGAAGTAGCCGTCCTTGTAGCAATTGCAGTGGGAGTAATAGGTGCATTTTTATGTTCAATATAATTACTGAAATAAAAGGAAAACCAACAAAACCATTTTGTTTAAAATATGAATGTAATTTTATTAATTTAAACACAACATTAAACAAGATTTAAAAAAACAATAAAATAATACGACTCGTTTTGCAAAAAGGATTTAAATTTATAAAGAAAAGCCAGACTTTATAAATTGATGTTGAATTATAATAAAATTTTTGGAAATTATACTATACGATACCTAATAAATTGTTAGATTTGTTTAGTCCAAAGTGACTGAACCATATATGTAAACAAAGTGCCTTCTTGTGTAAATATCAAGGTCGATCCATGTTTAAGTTGAAAACTCTAACTATAATAGCTTCGGCCCACACTAAAATTGAATTCTTCGCTTCGAATTTCTATGCTGAAAACTAAAAAACGTCTGTCCGTTTCTCGTTCACTGGAATGTGGGCTCATGCATATGTGCGTATTTATTTGTGGTGTTAAGGCCAACTTCTCATTTCACCATAATCGGAAAGCGGTCCTACCCACTCATTGCTCTTAAAGAAACCTGAACTGGTAAAAGTCTTGCCACGTAAATTCCTCGTATTTATACAGATAAATTGTACATGGATTTGACTGGAGAAAATACACATTTATCTATGTATATATTACCAAATTAAATATGTACAATACTTCGGTTCGAGCATAAATCCTCGCAAATTATTTATTTTGGGGAACATTTACTTATCTCAAAAATGTAGTATTTATTATTTTATTGTACCGAGAATAAGTTAAACGAAGGCCAAAACATTACTACATACATGTATATAAGGAAACGTATGAAATCTTTTGAGATGTATCATAATCTAGTTCAACTAGTTTAGTGTGGTCATAAGGAAGCATCGGATGATGGACCAAATATCTAGTGCGTTTGTGTCAAATAAATGCCCCCATGCTATGGACAACATATACAAGTATCGCAAGTGGAATTCAGTGTAATCGATTTTCGACGTATGTACATATGTATGTCAACGTTGAGGGAACAAAGGGGTCATTTGAAGTTTAGTCAGATTAACTTCTCTCATTAAACATTAGCTTTCGCCTGAATTGGCCATTAATGCACTATCATCATATGGTCAATATAAATAGATAAACATAAATTAATGACAATTAGCGCTGGGGTGGGTTTTTAATTTCGTTCACTTCTGTCTTTCAGTTTGCAACTATAATTATGGCTAACAATAAGTGAAAGGATTTTGCCGTTACGAGCGCAGCGCGTTGACAACACAACAAAAAACACAACTAAACAGGAAGTATATATTTACTTCAGGGATTATTAGCTCCATTAATGATCTGACTCAAAATTCCTGCTCACTTGGCAAGATATTTTTAGTTCGTGTATTTCTAGGATTAAAATGTGCATTTAACGAAATTAATATACCTATCATTTATGTTTTACCTACGTAACTTTTAAATATTTGTACTGATCTTTTGCATTATACTTATATTCTTCAATGACAAAGTATAATATTTTTCTGCTGATAGGTAAGTATTTATTAAAGGCACTGTTTTTGTGGACCTGTGTTGGTCTTAACAAGACATTTTTTAATGACCAGAGCTTGAAACTTGTAACTGTTCACACACTTTTGGAGCTCGGTTCAATAGACTCGAAAATATGAGAATTCCTTGTTTCTTATTCTTCTTACCAAATTTGGATTTTTTCCAATTTTAAGAGTTGGTGTTGTCGCTCGCATGTTTATTTGGATGTGCTAAATTCAAGTTAAATTTTATGAACGTTTGTTGCTGATATACATACATATAAAAAGTGTGGGACCTTGTCTCATGTTGCATATATGTATGTATATTAATCTTAAATGAAAATGAAGCAGTTTACGTTCCCAAACCAAAATTGTAAAAAACCTTTAATCTGGGGTTACGATGACGATCTCGGTGGAGATATTACCGTAATCATTTCCCTAAAAGGTATAGTGCAAGGAAATTGTTCAGAAAGAAAGTCAAATTTTACGTATAACCAAGGTAAATGTCTAGTTACTAACTGAATAGTTAGCCAAATAGGATATCAGAAAATTCCACGAACTACTTTGTAGTTGTAGTAGTAGTAGTTGTTGTTAACTACTCTCAGGTATGTATAAAAAAACTTGTTTTCAATCATATTTTCGCGAAGCCGATCCAATGTATGAAGACACAAAATCGATTGCATTCGCTTACATATTTCAACTTGCACTTTCGACTACGACTAGACTATCTCTTGGCCATTGGCCTTAGTAAAGTCACTTTACGAACCCGCCACCTCGCCAGGTGCACCGAAGAAGCATTAACAAGTCATCTAAAAACATCTTTGGAAAAAGCCAATGACCAACTGCAATTACATAGTCATGGAAATCGAGTTTCACCTAACTTGTATCAACCAGTTTGTTCGTATTGATTGAAAATATCTAAATAACTCATTTTCTTTCAAGGTCACAAAAAAAAAAAAAATTTGTTGCACATTTGAACAGCTAATGAAATTTAAAATTCAAAGTTCCAGCTGTGTGCTGTAGTTAACCATGAGTTCTTTCGTTTTTTTTTTTTTTTTTTTATCGTTTTTTGGTCTTTAAAATAGAACTTGTTCTTAATTAGTATAAAAATTGTGCTTGCTGTCTAGTTTTGTGGCATCTGTCTAAAAGTATTCAATTTTATAAAGTTTCTTTTTTGGTGGTATATGCGCACCGCTTGTTAATCGCATGGTTAGTTTTATTTATGGTGTTATTTATTTTTATTTTCTCTTAGCTTTCTCAAGCCCAGGAACAGTATAAATGTATGAATTTTATACGTAAGATATGTACATTCATAAATGGCAAAGTGCTTATATTGATGTGAAAACTGGTGTTAATTCTTAAACTTCTTAAACTTTCCATTTTATTACTAATCGAATTAAGGTTTTCAGTTCTCCTGTTAAACGCCTCCAGCTCTAAGCCATTCTCCGAAGCGTATTTCCGGCAAGTGGTATTTAAGATTCCCATACCTGATGCGTGAGCATATAGTTTTAGCATATAAAGTGATGCCAGTGACAGGTCACACCAAAGGGTTGCGAACAATGATAACGACAAGGCTGGTGGCTTAATGAGCGTTCCATCGCTTCAGTCAGTCAGAACTTTGACTTATCTCACTCGTCCGGGCAAGTACGTTGTCTTAAGTGTTTTGCTTTATATTTGACTACTTAGCAGTATCTCTTCCTGCCGCTTCTTGCAACCCACTTCCTAGATGACTATTTTTCTTTCTATTAATATATTATAAGATTTGCCACTTGTCAATACTAATCTATGCATTTATATATTGACAGTAAATGGATTTGAGGATGCCAGTCTACGTTTCTACACATTTAAATCAGTTTTGCGGTTGTGTCTATAAATACATATGTATATGTATGCAATATGTGTATATGCAAAATCAAAATGCATTGACCTAATTAGGAGCTAAACGAATGTTTTTATTTTCACTTGCAATGCGAAATTCTTTACACTTTACTAAGGGTTGCAGTTACTCACTTTTTTTTTAATGTGAGGTAGGACAAATTCAACAAGCAGAATTCACACCACACCACATGAGGCACGTTTAACAAGCACTCAGTCTAATACAATTTTGACAAATAGTAAGTACATATTTTAAGACATTGATTTAGCAGTGTTGGATTTGATCACATTTGAATGTGGCATAAATCACACACTTTATCCACTGAATATTAGAATACAAAAGAAATAAAAATGCCAAGTCCATTGACTACTGCGTACACGTTCCTCCTAATTCTTCTTCACACCGGAAAAGATAAAAACAACAAGTGTTTTGTTCGTTATCTATCTTTCAATACACAAATTGTTACACACACAATCTCAATCCAAGTAAAAAAAACAAAAAAAAAAAGTATTGGCAAGTACTAACAAAAAAAAAAAACGGTTAAAGGAAGTTTAAGCCGAGTTGCATACCTTTGCGTCAACGTTGCGCTATCTGTGTGGTCCGATTTACAACTGAACTCGAATTCGGTTGAGCACTCCGTAAGCTCCAATAATGTGTTGCCGGTGCTTGTGTTGGGGATGCTGTGAGCAGCAGCTTTTGTTGCTGGTTGTAAACTGGTCTGAGGCTGTTGCCCCTCCGAATATGTTGCCTGAACATTCGTCTGTAAAATTGTATTTTCGGTTTTTGTTTTGCTCCCTGCTTCGTTGTGTGTACAAGCTCTTTTAGCCTCCTGTAGTATTTGGCAACTCTCAATTTTCTCTGTGGATTGCGTTTCCTTTTTTTTAAATTCGTTTCTTTTTGGCTTTTTGGTATGTTCTGTCTTTTCTTTTTCAACGCTTAAAATAAGTGTAGAAATAGTGTCACCCATTTTGTCATCTGTGGGGCCAGGCGCCTCGTTATCCCCCGCCGACAATACACCCATATCTAAAAAAGAACCCTATTAAAATGGGACAAGATAAATATCCAATACTTTTTTAATTTCTTCTCGATTCTAAATTCATCAGTTTGTTAAGTGTGGATTAATAATTTGTAGTTACTATAATATTTGAAAAAACATTTCTCTCCCGTGCAAACATTTTTATAACTATAATTTGGCTCTACTTATGATTATAACCGATGAACATATAGTTATAAAATGCATTAGTACGTAACGTTAAGATAAGTGAAAGAAAAAAATTTAATTATGGGGCGAAATGAGTGTGGAAAAAAATGAAAGCCCTTTAGCCTTCGAGATGTCGGTGTCTTTTTGTCTTTTAGGATATACTTTTACGCAGAGCGGTTGTTTTCTTATCTGTATTTACCTTTGTAATAGTTAAAAACATATATGCATCTACCTTATGATTTTGAGAAACCTTGTGATTCTGAGAAACACCGCCTCCTGAGTCTTCGCTGCGAGCATCATAGAACACATCGTCATCCTCCCCTTCTGCTCCACTGGTTGAGGTATTAACCGGTGCTAACGATTCCGTCTTAAAAGCCTTAATTTCTTGATTACTTTCGGTAACTATTGAAGATTTTACTTTTAGGAGGCAAACCCCCAATACTGATTTGACCGGTTTCTCTCTGGCTTTCGCTTCAGTTTTCAAATCATTATTAACAGTTAATGTCTCGCTAGTCTCGCTTTCCAGAGATCGCGACTTCGTATCATCTTGAAGGCCTTCCATATTTGCTTTTAGTTCTTGCAGATCTGAATAGGTAGCTGGAGAGGGCGGAGGGGGTGCGGGAATATTATCTTTACGTCGTGTACTTGCACTGGGAGCGGCTGAGTGAGATTTTGCCACACTGGTACGATGATGTCGTTTGGTAGTAGTAATCGGCTGTTGGGAGGCAGACAACACATTCAAATGTTGAACTACACTACGGTGATCTCTACGGTCCCTTGTATCCGTACTGTTCGGCTTTGATTTTAGTTTTGGGCTAACAGTTTGGGCTTCCATTGATCGGCTGTGGTCTTTAGGTATGGCACCTGTAGTTGACGCCACGAGTCGATCTAACGATGGATATTCGCGGCGCTCACTTGGCTGTAACTTACTGTGAACTAGGGATCGCGGCGTGGGTTCTTCTTAAAAGTAAAACTTTGTCAATAACTTTGCCAATAGTGGTATCTTGTTTTACTACTTACTTGGTGTAGATGCGGTCATCAGTGCAGACTGGGCCTGTAGGCTTGTACGCGGAGCCGGTGTAGGCTTGGATGGAGCGGGTATGCGCCCTCGACTTAACGGTAGTGTAGTCACCATGGGTGATGAGAGCTCTTGGTTAAGCCTTTGGTTAGGACTAGAAGATGGATTGTTAGAGGATCCCTTGGTCCCATGTCGTGTTGACTCCATGCTATTGTTTCTCTGCATTTCGGATTGATAAATACTGCGTTTAACATCATTTACATGCTTGAAAAAGTCCTGAGCATATTTATTTTGCTTGAGATCTGTGTATTGCTGCTGTGGCTGAGCTATCGGTTTCTGCTTAACACTGTCTGTCTGAATAACTTCCGTGGTAGTGGAAGTGGAAGGTAAGGTGCCAGCAGCAGTTTTACGAGGTATGCCGCTGCTTCCACCACGTGCTATGGAGCTGTACATATCATCAAAATCGGAGCTAAAGTAACTGGAAGAACAGTCACAATTCCATCCATAACGACAATTATCCGAATAGCTACACTTGTCCATTATTACAGAGGAACCTCTAGTACCTATCACTCCATCTAAACTGCACCGTCGGCAATCGTAACCGAAGCGACAGCTCTCAGTACTACCAAAGTAACGTCTCTGCCCCACATTTCCGTAAGAGGCCAACAGATTTCCGTGACCATGACTATGTCGGCCATGTGGCGGATATCTCACATAGCGCTGAGAGTTATCACTGCTACGCAATGAGAATTCACTTAGAATGGAAGCCTTTGAATCACTTTTATACATATGCGGAGGATCGTAGGATGAAGAATCAACTAGTATTTGCGATCCTCCAATAGGCCGACTCGCCGCGTACATTAAGGAATGCGCCCCAATTCCGCCTCCAACTCCTCCGATAGCGTAGTATATGTCCCCTGTTGCTGCAATGGGTGTAGTGGCCAATACATTTGCCTCTAGGCGGGTCATTGTGTTGTATTTGTTGTGATAAGGCAGGGAATCGCTGGACGAAGACGATTTTGTATTAAGACGCTGTAGTGATGTCAAACCATTGGCATTTTGATAGCTAACAATGTAATGTTGCTGTTGTTGGGGAGCACGTCGCGTCGGATTGCCGGCGGCAAGTAGCAACTGACCATTGATACCACTAACAGCATAATGATTTGTGAGTGGCGTGCTGCCTATGGGAGTTCGATTTTGCGAAGAGTAGTAAGCACCATAAGTATGATCCGGATGTTGCTGCATTTGTTCACTGGGTGTTGTTGTGACCGACGTTGAGGCTGTGGTCGTGGCGGTAGTTGATGATTGCTGAAACTGTAACACAGGATTGTAGTCGCCGGTAATCGCAACAGGTGTGGTCTCCATTTTATAGACACCTGGATTATTAGGATTGTACGACTGAAACTCTAGAATATGAGCTGCAGGAAGATTGACATTAGTCATTGGTAGTCCTTTTTTGTCCTGTTGCAATGGCTGGACTTTGGTTTGATTAATGTATGACTGAACGGGCTGCTGGTGATGCTGAGAATGCGCACCTTCTAAGCAATACTCACAGCTCTCATTGTTGCACTGTTGCATACAAATTTCACAATCCGTCGACTGAGCCTCTCTTTCTTGTTGTTGCGATTGTTGCCCGTGTTCAGCTTTGTCAGATCCAGCGGTTTCGACGCCAACTGCTTCAGACTGACTCTGGTCAATTGTGTCCTTAAAAAATATCTCCTCATAAATATTCTCTTCGCTACGAGCATGTAGTTTGTTTTCACTAGTAGCACTTGTCGACGGAGTATTTCGCTGTTTGTCAACCAACTTCTTTGAGCTCTTGAGACCCTCTTTCAGCAGATAATAATTAAAGCTCTTAATTCCAATTTCTCCCCGCAGAAATCGCCTTCCAATTGCCATTTTGGTTGAATCGCTAGCCGCTGTCATCGTCGAATCTTGAGCCGAGCTGCGCACAGAAAAATCATCCAAGTCATCTAGTTCACTCTCTTTAGTATCCAAGGCCATACGACTGCGTTCCTTACGCACACAGTTGTTGTACTCTTGACTCTGTTTCGTCGTCGCTGTTGTCACCTGCTGTTGACGGTTGTTATCCAGACTCAAGTTCCTCTTCTGTTTAGAACTGCGTTTTTGCAATGCTTTCTTGTCGCTCTTTTCATTTATTGACATTGCTAAACTCCGTTCTAGACTACGCACCCTGCGAGTCATGCTGCTGCTGCTTCCTTTGATTGGTTCCAGTGGTTCGTTCTCTGAACTACTTGAGTCAATGTCGTAGCCCATCGATCCACTGCCCCCAGTTCCAGAGCTCAGTTTTAAGGGACTTTGTTTATTTGCTGCATATAATAGAAACTCTTTCGTTAACTGGCTTCGTTTACCTAGCGAACTGCTGCCTGTCTCTGAATGAGCAGAATGTTTGGCACTCGTTCCATTGCCGGACTTATTTTTGTGTTCAGTTAATGTCGACTTTCCAGATATACTGCTTCGTCGCATCGGGTTTGCCAGATGGCTTATATCTTCGGTATAGGCAGGATCATCATAAATGCGCTCACGCACTGAGATCGTTGAACGATCCTTCGACTAATAGGGTATGCACAAATATAGTATTAGAGAACACAAAATTACAATGAACAAAACTGGAAAGAATGCTTTGAATTTTGTGGGAATACACACAAAACCAAATCAAACTTAATCCAAAAAATGTTATGTCAAGCATATTTACCTTAACTTTTATTTTCTTTCGACTGCGATGAGGTATTGTTACGTCGGTTAGTTTTAGAACCTTCGGTCTTAATGGTCGTTTGGAGCTCTTAACACGCTCATAGCTGACATCCATTGTTTCAGTTGTCATAATTAACTATGTATAGATGCCTGTAATATTTGCAAAGAACGAAGAGAAATCTAAAAACACAATATAGGAATTATTGGTTAAATGATTATTTTTAAATTAATATTTTTTTTGTTTTGATTTATAAATAGCTTACCTACAAATAAATATATTATTCTAAGCTGAAATGGCAACTCCTCACAATGTGTCTTACATATATAGAACCCCAGCTATTAATTGCATTACTTGCATTGTACATATTTATGCTTCCAGCTTAAAAATATCAAAGAATATAAAATTTCGCATCCAGACTTCGTTAGAATCATTTATCCTATTGTTATGATACTTTTTTTCGTACAAAGAATAATTATATTTTCAAAAGTTATCGGAGATCTGCTATATTCCATTTAACTACATATATCATTGTTGCATTACATTTTTTTAACCGGAACTAAAAGATTAGCTAGATTAATAAAAAAATTAATGTTTAGCCCATAATACTTATATCTACTGTATATGTGTGAAGGTTTTATATATCAATGTAAAAATATGATTTAAGTTCTTCATGATCTATAAGATTAAGGAAGTTTAAGACCATTAATCAAACATACATAAAATCTTATCATGCTGAGAATATTTGCATGATAAAGAAACATATTTTCAATCGCCTTTATTTTTGTGAAAACAAATATTACTGTTCTATTGCGATTACTCTATCTTTAGTGTCTGTATAAACACTTCAAATCGATGTGAGGTTATAAATAGCTTAAACTCTTTCTGTTTACACAATGGCAAGGTATGGAAATGGTTTAATTCATATGATTTGTCACTCTTCGTATAGTCATTGCAGTAATTGTACGAACGAGCATAGAATGCATATATGTATGTTAAAATATGTGCAGTATACACTGAGCTCTCTATCTCCGTTTAGGGTGTGGCTATCTGTGTATTAAACATAACTTAAAGAATTAAATCTAAATATCAGTCCATTTTAAATATACATCTGTATTCGTATTGCTTCAGTTTTCGTCATACATACTTTTTGGCATACTTTTAGGAGTCATTGAGTGCAAAATTGCGACATTCCGTCATATCTGCCGAACAGAAGAAACTGAGATGTTAGTTCAATTTCGTTTTTAAACATAAGATAATTAATCTATTTGTTTTCGCATATAGTACACGGCAGTTTTTTATTTATGGGAGCGGCTTTTAATTAAGTCAAGACCCTTTTCACGCATTAGCCTTTTTTTGTTGTTTTTTTGAATACGAACTTTCACAAATGCGCATATACATATATACAGAAACACACAACTTAGTACATGTTTTGTGCTTTCGAATTGCTTTTCGATGTTTTAACCACTATTCGTACAAAATTGCGGTCCGACTAACGTTTGATGCGTTTGTTTGACGAAAACTAAACTGAATTCTCATACGCTGCGTCAATCCTTACAGCTTTTGCAGAGTCAAAATGTGGAAAAAAATGTTACATTTGCTATTTTCCACACATAAGCAAACCAAAGCTTTTCTCTTGCAATATGATGCTGAGCATCATATGTCCTTTTGTCGCCTTTGCCTACTGAATATAAAAATGTGGAAACCCTGCGCATGCGCTTCCTTGTTGAACTCCTTATGATTAAGCTCATACTCGAAGTAATATCGCATTAAAAAACATGTGCTCGGCCTTGCTGACTTGTTGCAATACGTACACATTATATTTTATAGCGGAAATATATTAGGCAAACTTTAAAAACTTTAAGAACTTTAAATTCTCAAGCAAAATCACAACAATCAGGTCCAAACAGTGGTCGAAATGCAAACTTTTCACTATAGTTTTAACTGTGTCTGTATTTGGACCAGCTGTATGCAACTTATGATTTATTATGTGTGTATATATGTATGTATGTATGTACCTATGTACATAAGTCATATCTCAGCAACATTTGAACTTAGTTAAATGTTGCCAATTTCCCCTCACATTTATGCGCATGACCAAATTGGTGATGAACGTTTTAAGATTGTCAGTCGATAAACCACTTTTTGGATTATCAAAATTCAACTCCCAAAAACAAAATAAAGGCATGCATGACACCCAGAGAGAAGACTGGGGAGGCTAGAAGTTTAGAAACATGTTGCCAAAACCACTAAAGATACGTATGTATACCGAGATTTGTTTACTCCGTCTTAGATTGTGATCCATTCTTTTGACCAATTGCTTTTTAGATAAAAAGCAGGGACGGTAAATAATGAATCTTTTTTTTTTTTTAATTTAGTTTTTTTTTAATGAAGTAAGTAAGTCGTCTCGCCGACTTGGGTATACCATACACCAGTAAAACAAATATTTCTAATTTGTTATAACAAATGCATTTGCCTATTTAAAAAAAATTCTGTTCACATGCTTTTTACAAGCATATCTTAGTATCTCGCTCACTCATGCATATGAGCACCCTAGCGCCCCCACTCGCCAACGGAACGGACGGACAGATGGATATGGCTAGATCGACTCGGCTGTTGATACTGATCAAGAATATATATACACTATATGGGGTCGGAAAAGCTTCCTTCTGTTACATATATTTTGGCGACTTTAATATACCATTTCACCCTATGGGTGTATGGTATAAAAATCATCCACTTCTGAGAGCCAAAAGTATACCAATGTTCTCGTCTATGCTTAAATTATGAATTTTCAGTATGATTTAAAAATCTGCGATTTTTAATCAATTGATTAAATATTAATCATTAATTTTGAGCAAAAAAATAAAACTCATAAAATAAAAATTATATTTGAGCAAAAAAACAAAAATAAAAAAATAATGATTATTTCTTGAGTTTTCTTTTTTGATCAAAAATAAAACTGAAGATGATTTTCTGGCTTTTTTTTTCCATATCAATCAATTGAGTAAAAATAATTTTTAATTCTCAAGTTTTAAAATAAAACTCATAATGATTACAGTCCCTGATAAAAAGGTTTTACTTCAAAATAGGTAGGTAACGAAGGAGCATAAAAACTGGTAAAATTGGAATGCCAGAAATTAATCAGGATTTATATGTTTCCTTATTTTAATGTAGATTTCCGAATTTTCGGTCTACCTTGAGTTCTATATGCGTATTCGTAGTGGAAATGATAAAATTTTAACGCTTAATTGCGTAATGATATAAATTAGCAATTCAAACTGGGGGTTGAACAAACGTTTACCAAGTTAGATAGAAACTTTTGCAATTGCCAAAAAAAATGTACATACACATGTAAAGTAACATTAATTAATTTTTGTGAGCTATTGGAGAACGAGATCGGGTGTGGCACATGAATCTAGTTTTTAATGAATAACGTAAATGCTACACATTTTCCTTTTAATGATAAATAGAAAAAAACTATTCAAATAATTATTTAGTTTTTTGATAATTCTCAATTGAATTTTTATTTAAAACCAAATTTTAATAATCTCAAAAAAAACGAATAAAAGGTAGCAAAAGAAATACAAAAAAAAATGGATGAACGACATATCGTCTTCAGGTTCAGTTTATTAGTCTATACTTAAGTTAGAGTGCGCTGATTTTTCCGTAATAGAGCAATATGATCGCTAAATTGATTATAGTTCTGTAAAATTTCACGCACATCCGCTACTTCATTGGTACTCAGCATACTTAGGAAAGACACCAGATCATACAACACAGTGTCGTCGTTATTGCCAGACCAACGAGGAATTAAACAAAAATTGGATGGATGCAATTTCATCGAATTCTCATCACAATCTACTACAACAACGCGCCTAAGATCACGGTTTAATTTATCGAGATTCTTTACATGATGACTATCAGGGACATATGTGGAATCCCCCACTAAACGATACATAATGAACCTACTTGGATCCAAGGCATCGATCAATGGAAATACAGCAATACTCTGCTCAGTGGTATAGACAACAATTTCAAAATACTTTGCACATTCCCTTAAAAAAAAGTCCAATCCGGGTCGCTTCTTAAATCCGTTTACATCAGGGTGCATTAAGACGTCCTTAATCTCCAATACCAAAGTATAAAAGGGCTGAACATATGGAGCTTGTAGCGGATCGGGCAAAAGTTTCTGCATGGATGTTTCTTGAATGCACAGATGAACATTTCTTAGCGTCATCCATGTACGGAGTATGTATTGGTGAACCAAGGATACCCAAAACGATAACAAAGTGCCACCAATTCCAAAAAAGGTAAAGCCGCTCTTCATATGTCTCCGGACCTTCTCTTCGAGTTTAAGTCCAATATCACTCTCCTCAACATTTAAAAGAAAAGAGGTGTGGGGAACAAGTTTAGTTAGCGGAGAGCATGAGGTATTTTCGAATGTAGAAAATCGACGATGGACCTTATAGACTAGAGATGAATAGGGATAGACCATACCATAGCTGATATAAAGACGGGATGGCAAGGTCAGTACTCTAATCTCTGTAACTGACAGCTGACAGTCAGTTAAAAATTGCAATTGACCTTGCAGCTTCTTGTAAAATGGGTTATCCATTATAGACAACAATCCAAAAAAAAAAAGACAAGCAATGTAGCAGAAAAGGCCCTTTGTATAGCAGCCCGGCGATCGCTTTTGCAGTAACTCAAAATTTAGTAACTTTAAAAAAAAAACTATTTAAATTTTGTTTTTGTTTTCAAGATGGTATTACTATTAACTATTACATTTTAGATTTGACACTAAACGGAAAAAATTTTGTAATTTTTTTGGATTGTGTTTGTGATTATGTTTAATTGATGAATGCTTAGTTGCTTTGTTCTATTATAAATAAAGACAAAAAACTGTCCTTCAAACGCTTATTATCACTCTATCTCTTTCTGTTTCGCTAGGCCATCAAATTAGTTTATTCCGGACTTGCTTCTGCCACGATGCACATACCAAGGGCTTGTATCATTACATATGGGGTTTTGGCTATTTAAGTAGTAGATCTATAAACCTATTTATTTATCTCTTCTGTTGTTATGAAATAATTGCCATTTCACTTTTTAGCGCTTTTTTGCTTTGCATTTTCGCTCATCTCATATTTATTGTCACAGTTTTTACGTTTTAAATCATGTCAAAAATATGTATCATTTTATATTGAAAAAGTGGAAATTTGTTGCTCTCTTAAATGTTTACAAAAATTCATGATTTTTAAATTGAAGCAAGCAATAAATTTTCTTGCTGTTAGCTTATACATATACGTATGTACATATGTATGTACTTATACGCCTTGTTTTAACTCCTTCTGTATGAAAAAATTGAAGACCTTTTAAACTTCCGTCGGTGTACGGCGCGTGCCTGCGAATTGCACATTTTATTATTATAATTACAATTTAGTTCATTTCATAAAATCTTTAGGTACCTTTTTCTTTGCGCTTGCGCTCTTTGTTACCGCTACGATTAACTGCAACGCCTCTTTGTTTGGCACCCGGATTACATTTTTTATGAACTGTACGTACGGGTTCACATTGCCCATTTCCCATTGTAGATGAATCAGCTCTTAGTTTGTCTTCACGTGTTATCTGTCCAGCAATGCAGTCTGACCAGGCCCCCTTTTCATAATGGCAGTCTGTTTAAAAAATTTATCATCAAATTATGTATATCTTAAAGGAAAATTTCACGAATTGCACGACTTCAACAAAAAGCATTTTAAAATTCAATTTTGTTATCTAAAACAGCACCAAATTTAGCACTCAACGTACCTTTTTTGCACTTCTTCTGAATGGTTCGAGTAGGAAGACAATTGGCTTCACCCTTTTTTAGAGACAAGGTGCGCGTGCGCATATTTGTTGCACCATCGCAATCCGACCAAACGCTCTTGGCATAACGGCAGGTAGATGCTATTACAATGACAAAAAAAGACGCAATTAATTTAACAGTTGTATTTCATTCTTGTCACAGAGTGTTTAGATTCTGTATGCTTACACTTGTTATTTTCAGAAGTCTTAACCTTTGGTTTCAGCCCCTGTTCATTGCCATCTTGTTGTTCTTGCATTGGGTGTTGTTGCTGGTGCTTTTGCTGTTGCTTAGAAATTTGTCGATTGTGCTGCGAATTGTTATTGCCATTATCGCTAAGCTTCTTAAACCCTTGCGACTTGCGTCCACTTGTCGATGTTGCTCCGTGTTGTAAATGATCTTGCCTTTTGCTGGATTTCTTATTATTCCTGATTCGTTTGTTCTCTCTACTAGACGCAGGTGTTGGTGTACCAGCCTCGTTCGCTACACTAACAGCTCCGCGTGCCTCACGCTCAAGAATAAACCCGGAGCGTGTCTTTAAAATCAGTCGAGCACTACTGCGTGAGACTTTTTGATCATGCTCTTCGGCATTAATAAGTGTCGTTGGCACTAACAACAGAATTAGCGAAAACTGCAAAACCGTCATTGCGGAAATAGTCATTGCTGTGAGATTCATGTTTTATTATTCAAACCTGAAATATAAGAAATAGCCTATAGCATTGTTTACTTGATTTTGTGCTAAGCAATACCCACGTAAGTCAAATCAAACTGTCTAATTTGCACCAAAATTATTTAAATATTTTTATCTGCTGATGGTATTCACATCTGGCAACCATGTGGTGGTGCTACTTCTGGAAACAATGTTCCACCGATCCTAAAAACTCATTTTAAGTCAGAAATGCAGTAGCGGATTTAGGTACGCATTAGGAATTCAATCTGTCATTTGGGGCGAGGTGGGAAACTTTCTTAAATTTGTACTTTGCTTTGCCATATACTATGTGAAACAACTATATATTTTAGATTTATAACACCAAATCTGTACATACATACATATATAAAAGGATTTTGGCATACAATTTTTCAAGTATAAGCTATTTGACTCACTTTTACAAGCACTTTAGCGCCGCCACTGGAAAACTCTGCACACTTAAACGTATAAGTTGGCTATTTTTAATCCTATTTTAATATTTTTTTTATTTAATTGATAACAGAAATTAGTAGTTTAAGAAAAATTTGTGTTTCTCTTGACATTCATACCATGAAAGCTACGCTCTTTTTTAAATATAAGCTTATGTATCAAATATAAGCGTTGTATATACATACATATGTACATATATAGCTGTTGATGCTGATCAATAATATATGTACATATATGTGTGTACATACATACATATTAACATATACATATGTACTTTATGGGGTCAAAAACTCTTTAATCTGCGTGTTATGCATTATGGTGACATTAATACGAGCGCCTAATCTATTGGTGCACGGTATAAATATTTATGCAAAGACCAGCAATTATACATGGTATAAGTAGTTTATGATTACACATTGTACATTTACATATGTACGTATGTATCATTGAACATGCATACATACAATATGGGCATAACTGTGGGGCAAGGTGAAATTACAACTCCTTCAAGTTGGAATTCGGTAGCCTTAGCCAAAATTGATACGGGGAGATGGTGTACCTGCGCGCGCACATCTTTCCCACCAAAGAAAAAAATCAAAAACCATAATAAGCAGTCATAAGTAACTCACTCAAACAATAACAAAATGTGTATACATATCCTCCTTCTATAAGATATTTGTAGATATTGTAAATGTCGCTGCTTAATACAAATCTTGCGATCAACAGTCCAGATCCAGTGCTGCAGTTAAACTAAACAGAAAAGGCAACGACATCAGGCACCATTAACTTGGCTCACTGTGGAATTGCCTGGACTTCCAGCGGTTAAAATTGAAAAAAAATTTCAAAGTTGAACTAATAAAAGTTAAAACTAATAAAAAACATAAAAGATGGCTTATAGCTTAAAAAGTGATTTGGAATTTTGTAATAAATGTTTATTTTGCAGATATTAAATTTCAAATTAATCCTGAAGAATTTTGTTTGTCTGCTTTTGGGATGTATTAGTTTGAGATTGTTTATTTTTTTCCCACTGTGAATTTCTCCATACTTGGAAATGGAGAGGGCGAAGAGGGAAAAGAGACAGGGCACCAACAACACTCAAAAATCTGAGTAAAAACAGCAGACGGCGGCAGCCGATACTAAGATGTAGTGGAGGTATGTACGAGTATACACAAACCGAAAATACGTACATATGTACATCCATATAATAGTGCATACATGTATATACATACACACATACATGATTACTTTACATATGGTTTGTGAACTGGAAGAACGACTGGAAACTTACACAATTTTCGCTGATTGTTTACTATTAACTTCCATTACCTATACATGCTATAAATCACTAATTTATCGGTATGCATTTGTTTGACATACACATACATACATGAAAATATGGTACATATGTACATAAATGTTCTCTGAAATATGTATGCATGTTCGTTTATTCGAATTATGTACATACATATACAAACGTATGTATGTATGCATATGCACATGTATGTGTAGCTGTTCCATTACATTGCTTATCATAAAGCTTATCAATGTGTATGTATGTATGTGTGTTGACTCTTTCACCCATCCATCATTCTGAATAGATGTGCATACTGGTGTATGTATGTATGTATGTATATTTTTGTATAAACATTCATGTATGTATGTAATTATGTTCAAAATTACACAAATACACTTGATAATATTGTTAAAGCCCAAACAGTGAAGTATCTTTTCAGTTATCAAATTACTTATGGAATCATGGATGAGTTAATAACATCCGGCACAACATGTTACTTTCTTTAAATTTTTAACCATAGATAAATGTCCTTAAAAGTTCTGAACAAATGTATTTTTTTGAGCAACCTAGTGTATTCATATATACATAAATATAAAAGAGACTGTTTCAGTATCTGTGTAAGAGTGTATTCTCTCACCCATTTCCATTTCGTTCCAAGCGCTTGAGCAATCAAAACAAGTTTTGAGTGTTTTTTTTTTATCTTTTTGCCCAGTACCAATGAAAGATACATATGTATACTGACTGAAACATTAGATATCCAGGCTAAAGAATAGAACTGAAAAACTACAGAAGATCCCAGACAACATTCTAAAATGCATGTACATATGTATGTATGCATACACATACATACATATATAGGTTTTCATCTGACAATTTGCAAAATTTGTTATATTTTCGTGTGTTCCTGTTGTTGCGCCTGTGCTGTAATTAGGGGTATAAATAATTTCCTCGCTTGCACCAACGCTAAGTGCGCACAAGTCCTCCCTGGATGAGCGAAAGTCCTTTTTGAATTATGATTTATTTCCGAAAAAAGACGATGCCCGGTTTAAAAAGGACGATAAAATTCTTCTCGTTTACATGTTGTATTAAAAGATTGTGTTTAACCAAATAGGCAATTAACAGCGATTTGACTGTTGGACTTGCAAATTGAATGCTTTTTGGGCAAAATTGTCTAATTTATTGTTCAACATTGATTGTGATAAAATTGCAGATTTATGCAAAATACAAATGATTGAAATTAAAGGTGGATATTTTGAAAATTTCAAATTAATCATTATTAATTTAATATAGACGCGCGCAAATTCATATATTTGTATGTATGTATGTATGTATGTTCTCATCTAAATTCTGAGCACAAGTGTAGTAAAATAAGTATGAATATAAAATAAAATATCAAAGAAGCTAACTTCGGCAATGCCGAAGTTTATATACCCTTGCAGTCCTTGACAATAATTTTTTTACATTTTGAAATTTCTTTCCTTGCAACTCAATTCATCAACACACAAACAAAACATTCAAATTATTTCTCTTTTTACTACAAATTTCTAAGCAAAGCACAACACGCATACACATACATACATACGTGTAGCGCTGCGTCTGTGTGTGCGTATGCATGTGCTCTGTTTGATTTGCTGATGACGTAGAACCGATTTGTATTGACTGTAACTTGTGTTGTATTTATCCGATCAAACTCAAATTTTGGGATCTGAGATTTTATATCAAATTCTATTATATTGGTAAATTTCATGGGGATACTCCAATTTTTGCAACAATTTTTGTTCTAGAGCTATATGATATAGTAGTCCGATCCTGACAATTTTCATACTCTATTATCTCCCGGCTAAAAGTAGCTCAAATATGAAATTTCATTCCGATAGCTCTTAAGATGACAGCGTGAAGTTGATTTGCACAGACGGACGGACGGACGGACGGACGGACGGACGGACGGACGGACGGACGGACAGACGGACATGGCTATATCGACTCAGCTTCTCATGCTGATCAAGAATATATATACTTTATGGGGTCGGAAACGTCTCCTTCTGTGCGTTACAAACATCTGACCAATTTTATAATACCCTCTGCAAGGGTATAAAAATGATTTAATAAAACGGAGAAACAGTTTTTAACAATCTTTGCATGCTGTTGTGTCCCAATTATTAAATTTTATCTATTATTGATACTATATAGTTCATATATACAGACATACATTATATTAATATATATGTATATATATATTTGTATTTTTTCATTTATGAAAGATGAGTTGTATTTACCTTCTATATCCTTGCAAAAGGCATTTCTAGTGAAACTTTCTAAAATTAAAGAGTAAAGTACAATATAATATATTCTCAGTACATTCTCAGTACAGATGTCCAAAATAGTTGATTTCATGCATTAGAATTAATATTTTAAGACCTTCAAGATGTACAGACATACATACATACATATATAGAGCGACTTCGGAATACCGAAGTTTGATATTAGGACTTTCTTGTATTGTATGAGTGTCTGTATGTAGATATACATATATATGTATATACATATGTATATGTGAAAATAGAAAGACATTCAGTTAAATACGTTTTATTGCCACTTTACTGTAGAGTGGAGTTGTTCTTTTTCTAGTTGTTGTTTTTGGTTTTGCGGGTATTATCGAATATGAGTATTGTGTAGAAACTGCTTACATGCAAATACATTAAGTCGTAACTAACATACTAATTTTAAATATTTTTTTGTTTTGTTTTTAATATTTTTCTTTATTAAAAAGACAAACCATTGTCTTGTAATGGTAAAATTATTGAACTATGTAATATATATCAGCTAGACCAACTGCTCGATAGTCTTACATGTCGTTTATTTACGTTGAATACTACATATATATTTTGGTTTCTCTTTGAGGAAGATGATGACAATTTCCTAGAACATCAATTGTTGTTTCAATAAAACTTGGGAATGGGAGAGTTATGTGAGTGTGTGTGTATTTGTATGAGTGATTATGTATTAATATCAATTGTATCAATGAAGTTGAAGGTTATGTGTATGATATTTATTTTTCAAATGTAATTTAAAATGCCAATCGCAAATAAAGAACAGCTACGAAAGCAACTCGGACTACTGTTCCAAATCGCTTGTTCGCTTCCACTGTCTTTAGGTATATTCAATTCTTTTGTATTATTTTTACAATATTTACACTAAGTGTTTTTATTTTTGTTCTTGTTTTTAATGCTTGACAAACTTGATCCGGTTTTGTTTTATTAATTCTTTCCATTATATTTATTAAATGTATTTACCGTTCTCTGATTTTCTTGAGATCAAATATAGAAGCTGATATTTTTTATTCACGAAAAATCTTACATAAATTTTTTTTTTGTGTTGGTTTCCGTGAAATGTTGTATATTTTATGTAAAATTCAATTAAAGAACAACGTACTAGTTTCATGGAAAGGTTTTGACTTTTAATTGTTTGACAATTTTATGGGTTCTTTAGATTTCAGTTTGGCAACCGCCCATTTTGAGTATTTATAATTTGATTAAATGTTTGTAAGTGTTTATGGTATTAGCAAATATATAACTAAATAAATAGGTATGTGTATGTAGTTATGAATATATGTTTTGCATTTTTGGCATTAATATGTATGTATTATGTTGAATACTTTCCATAAAATAGTTGTTGGCTTTTTACTATAATAATGGTATCGCATTTGCATGGAAACCAAACTACAACACTTAATGGAATTGTTTATTATTTTGTGTTTAATTTGTTTCCATTTATCTTGTTGCTTAACATTTGCATGCGTATTTTGAATCTGTATCTTAAACAAAAAAGGAGATCAATGTAAAAATATTTGGTTTCGGGGTATAAACAAACGATTGGGCATACGAATGCATCGGGTATTATTAAGTTAATTAAACGCGTCCTTTGCGAGCAGCTGTTGAAGAAAAACAGACGAGTTAATGAAATTTAATTTTTAGTTGTTAAGTTAAAATTATGAAGGCACCATAATAAAAACAGATTTCAAAATAAAAACGAAGTGAGTGTTAATGAGTAAATAGCTAAGACTTTAAGATGCCAATGGCAAATCTGGCTAACAACCTTTGTCCTTATTTTTACGCTGCTCCTTAGCACTCTTGTCCTTGGATTTTCCGGGCTTGCAGTTCTTCTTGATAATACGAGTTGCTTCGCAAGACGGATCGCTGCTCGCCTTCAACTTATCAGCACGAGTCATTTGTCCAGTTGCACAATCAGACCAAGAGCCTTTCTCATACCGGCAAGCTTTTAAATAGAAACGGGAAAGTAATCAGTTTTACAAAATTTCGCTTTAAAATTGAAGCACAAACATGAAATCGTCGAATGTATTTGGCATTAGGAAACCCACCTTTTTTACATTTTTTTTGGATAGTGCGTGTCTGATCGCAAGCTGGATCTCCTTTTTTCAACGTCAAAGTCCTAGATCGGGTGTTGGTCTTCGTATCACATTCTGTCCACGGATTCTTGCCATAGCGGCATGACAAACCATCATTCTTTGTGCCGCGTTCATTGCGTATTAACACTTCGTGATCATCTTCCTCCCACACTTCGCCTTGTATAGCTGTGGTAGGCAGTGTATGCTCAGATACAGGTAGAGCTAATGGTGTCTCTAGCCCCTCTGTAGTTCCCCAAACTGTGCCGCACAATATGGCTGACCATGTCACAAATGTAGCCAAAAGAATTGCGTTGGAATTGTTTCTCATGATTAACCTATGTCTGAAATTGACAATTGATAAAATGCTACAAGAAAAAACCAAGCCAAACAAAACTACCAATCAAATAATTTTATATCAATAATTTTACAAAAAACAAGAAAACCGTGATGGAAAATAGAATTCGCTATGAAACTCAGTGTTAATCTTTAAAAAAAAACTCCACAGCTACGCATATATGTACATACATAATTTTATATATAGAAAGCGTGTGTCTACATCGACCTATCCAAGCGCTTCATGAGAAGGTATGTATGTATGGCTGCCGTTTTGTGTTTATTTTCTACTGCATAGTTTTCTGACAATTGACAACTGTTTGCGAGTGGGTATGTATGTACATCCAGACATATTTATACATATGTACATATGTACACGGTTATGTATACATACATGCTTTTTTGCGTTTTTGTTATACAAGAAGAACATGGAACACTCTCACGTACTCTTTCCTCACACACCCACAATTGCAACCGGAAATTTTTTAGGCTGCTTCGCTGTGTGCATGCACTTTGTGCGCATTGCAATTTTTATGCCCCCTCGATGGGTATAGAACTTAAGAGATCGGAACCCTTATGTCATTTTTAGGAAATTGGCTTAATGGAATATGTGTTCATGCTTGTATAAGAAAAAAAGAATTGAGTTGCTCACAAAACCAATTTGCCCTTCTTATACTTTCAGATGGATACCTCTTCTTAGTAAAAAAAAAAAAAAATTTACTACATATATAGTTACAATGAAACTTGCAAATATTTTAATAAAAAATGCGCAAAAAAATGTGAGAAGATCATAATTCTTACCACTAGCAAAGCGACACAATTATCCTGATTGATTATACAAGTTTTCTATACACGACAGAAAAAAAAACAATTTTTAATCAATGGATTTCAAATTTGATCACTTTTTCAATCATTCAATTTTGGTTTTAATTAAAAAAAAAAATCATTTTCAATGGCTCGGCATTCATGCAACCAACCCACGACGCAAATAGAAAAAACTAACCGATATACACACAAAAACGCTGTGGCACACACGCACACAACTCCAGGGATGTGACTGAGTCAATTTCAAATGGAGATATAGTTAAAGCGCCGGATGACGGTAACAGCGGTTGGTTTTAGATTTTATCAACTGTTCTCGTTGCGCGACTCTTTCAAACTGAATGACAAGACATTCGGTGGTCTGCAAAAAAGGCCACGTATACAATATATCCTGTAGGAATTTGTTCTCTTCTTTCTCTCTTGGTTACCCAGAGAATGCGCAGCATTGCAAAATTTTATAATTGATCTGCGCATGTTTCACAATAAATATTCAACATTCTGTTTCTGTCTCTGGCCTCTGCCTCTGGCTACTGCCGTTATGTCCTGTTTCCTGTTTTTTTCGACACACATGTAGTGAAGTTTAATGAGCTGATGCTACTTGCATTTACTTTCTTACCATAATTTTGAGGTTATTTTTTTCGGTTACAAAGTCCCATTCGATTATGCCTCGGCTGTGGAACTTCTTTGTTTAACACATTCTTCTTCAATAATTGTGACTCAATAAGAATACCCTCGCTCTTAGATTTTGAGTAATTCTTTTAAACTTACAAATGTGCATGTGCACGTACATATGTATAAAACAAATATACCCCGCAATATGTCCTGCAAGACACAAAGAACATAATCACAATTTGGGGATACATACATTATATGGACAAATATGTAAATGAATAGAATAAAAATTCTACAAAATTTATGTAGTTTCTATGTTAATCAAACATAAACACTTTTCTTCGTCGTTAAAAATATGTTAGAAATTGTTTCTTCATATTTTGCAATCCAAAATTAAATTCTGAATAAAGGAATACATTTTATATATTATGTAAATATATTGTAACCCGGGGGCGGTGCCATCAAGCCTGTTATATATGCCAGTCTTTGGGACAATATTGTGTAAAGAAATTGGATTTTCAACGAGATATTCAGTTTCACGTTTGGCTAAACCATCTATCTTTAATAGTGACGAAACAAGCACCGACCCATAACCGGGCGCTACCTATGTATGTATGTACTTACATATATGTATAGGTATGTATGTATATTTGTTTATTCCACCGTCATAGCCAGATCATTTTGAGTTTTTAATTGCCCTGCGTCAACATGAAGGCGTTATTGGGCCTTTGTCATAAAATTTAATAATGCAAATGTAATTATGTCACCTGGTCAGATTGAGGACAGACTACAGCACTTTCTACACACCACTACCAAAATCCGCCACTACACCCACAATACTGCCCATTTGAAAATGTGGTGGAAAATGTGGAAAACGCAGGCAACCTACTGCATTTTCTATCTGAGTATGTATGTACATATGTATGTACATACTTTTACGAGTAACGAGTTTCAAACTCCAAACATTTAGCACCAATAAATACAGAAATACTTATGTATATATTTAATAATTAATAAAATAAAAAACTCTTTTTTAAGGTATCATTTTTGTTTTATATGTATATAAATATACTAAGATGCCTTATGGAGTTTGAAACTAAATTCTCTCGATAATACTTAATTATCAATAGATTGGCAAAAATGGGAAAACTAACATGTAGTAATTGAGTTTTTGTGCACAAAATCTTGTTGCATACGTGAAAAATGAAAGAAACGCCCGAATTAGAAAGAGAGAGAAAATGACTTTTTTATAAGATTCACAAATCAGACATTTCTGACAATATACATACATACATATGTACATACATATGTGGTTTTTTGGTTAGTTTTTGCTTACAGCAATTAGCTGTAAGTATAATAGTTAGTTTGTGACTCACATGCACCTGCAACTGCTTTAGCCTCCGATTCAGCATTTCCGCTTAGAACCCAACGCCAAAATTAGAGACAACAATAACATTAGCAACGTTACCATCAGACTACGGTTTGAGTGGAAGTTCCAGTCAGTTGAACAAACAACATTCCGGGAGTAACATAAACAAAAGCTAAAGCTTATTGTTACTTGGACCATTGTCATGACAACCATCGCAACAGACAAGTGATATGGAGCAAATAAGCTCCCTGGTGATTATCAGTTGAGAAACCACCTTCGTGCGCGAATCAGCAAATGTTGCGAGTATACAATTAGTCATTCAGATTTTTTTTGTTTTCTGATTTGGGTTTTACCGCTAGAACGTGAACTTTCATGGCTGGCAATAAGCAAAACTAAAATTAGCATAATGGTTCACTTCGCCAGCATGATGGCAAACGAAATTTGGGTAGTGCTAATTTTTTTCTGCGTGGTTTCCTTATCCTTACCATTGCTTGAAAATACTGCAGCCTGCAAAGCCATTGATAACTGCGACCCCTTCCAGCCAATATGTGCAACCTACACAAACGAACATCAATTCTTCTACAGTCACTGTGATATGATGCGTGAAATTTGCCTTACTGGTAAAAGTGAGTAGTTAATAATAACAAAAGAGAAGTGCTCCATCATTATTTTTTATCTTCAGATTGGAAATATGATTTCTTTAGCCATTGCAATGTCAGCAAGCTCTAGCAGGACCGGATGTTTGCAATCTGTTACTACTGATATACAATTCACTAATGACCCATCTCATTCAAAAGACTGATATTCGTACTCTGACACCAGTTTGCGTTTACCTTTTTCAGTGTTGATTTTTGTTCTGGCTAATTGCTTAGACTGTACATTTATATTAAATCGTGACCGATCAATGAATATTCTTAAATACATTTTGTAGCATAAGCTAATTTATTATATTGCTGTTGGTTTTATAGTATCTGATGACTCTTCCACTGTTTTCTTGGGCGCTTCTGTTGCGATATTCAATTTGTTTGCCAAATCCACTACTTTTTCACGACGAAATTCTTTTCGCGCCTCGTCAAGCAAAACATTGTGCAATAAGTTACGGTTTTGTGTTTGATCCCCACATAGTGAAGGATACGGGTTTCCCCGAAGCTCTAGTACCGACTTCTTGTAGTACATTCCCGGATAATCGCGTGGAGCCTTATACATGCGGGTGTATGACACATTATAATTATCATACCGAGGTACTAGCACTTTGAATAGTTTATGTACTAGTTGCTTTTCCAGCAGCCAATAATCGGCTAACTCCATTGTCGGCTTGTGTCGGTCCCCATGACGTATGGCATTCGATATTAGCTGCAAAAATTGATTAGCATAAATAAAACTCTTAGTTTCGTTAAAGAAAACTCACCAATTCTGCATAACCACGGGCCTCATCTGCCCGATTATAATATAACTCAATTCGCTCATGTTTCACCAAAGCGGTGACAGTTTTGCGCAACTTCAGCAATCGCCCTTCCGGGCCGTCAGGATTTTTTAAATTGCGGTTTTTGGGTCGCACAACAATGCGAAGCTGTGATATTAATTTACTGACATCGGCTTGATTCATTTTTTCATTACAAATTAACCTTATTCACGTAATGAAAAATGCACAAGACATGAACAGGTTTACAGCTGGGGACAAATAGTGGCTAAAATCCCGCTATTTTAATTTCAACTCTAAAGCGCCGAATACTATGTTTAGCAATCGATAGTTTTACACAAAATTGAATTTCGCGGTTTCGACACATAAAAAATGTTTCTTTTACTTTTATAACTGGAATTTTTTAATGTGAATTGAAACGGCGCCTGAAAAAAACTAAGAGACAGTAACTAGTAGTTTCCGAGTATTTATTATTATGTACTTACATGTGTATGTACATATATACTTCCAATTGATGGTTGAAGGTGTTAATAGAAGATACCATGACAAATTTACTATTTTTACATTATAGCAAAGAACACTGTAAAAGCACACACACACATTACAAGAATAGCTTTAATTCTTTAGATTATTTTGAAAAAATTACTGAACATACGAACAGCTTGAGCCCAACAGGGAGCTGCCTCAGCCTGTAGTCGTTGACAGGCACAGTGTCTTCAGATCTGGATTTGATATACATATAGACGATTGGTATTCCTTCAGCAGGACTTTTAGATGAAGTCGGTAATCTAAACGTGCTCATTTAATATTCCGCTAAAGACAACATTAATATGGTTATGACAATTATTGTTGTGGTTATGACAAATGTGGTTGAAGTTGATACCAATGTACCACCTGTGGATGCTCGGTCAATTATTTAAAACGAAATTTTACAAAGCGAGGGAAGAAAACTGAGACAGATTGCTTTGGTTCGTGAAAACAATACTTTCATTTAGGCCAAGAGCATGTGACATATGTATTCATGTACGCTTAATAAATACAGATGGTTAAGTTCAATAAATTATCAGTAAAGACGTAAGGAATCCGCTCTTTTTTTCCTAGTTTTGATTCTATGAGATGTGTTGTAATATTCCCTGCCTCACCAGTGACTCCACCTGTGCCCTTGGTAAATAGTGCTGGCTGTTCTTCTTCAGATGTATTACTTCGCCATCATCCAACTCAAATTTACCATAATCTTCAATGCAACGCACTTCAATATAGAGCGATTTTGGCGGTCGCAAATTGCTAGTTAGATCAATACCTTGACTATCGCCTACAGCACGCATATATGCTGCAAGAGATTTAGAGTAGTTGTTAAAGAACTGGATTTCCGGCTCGCAGAGTGCCTGTTTAATGTCATCTGGAATTATTGGACCAAATTCCCAACGGAGGGCTTTGATGCGTCGGCACCGTTCATAGAGATAGGCTAGAAGGCAACGTTTGTTGCGTTGTAATGCTGCGTGTCGAAAGTGCAATAGGGTGTAGCTGGAAGCCTGTCCCTGGGACTGAGCCTGGGCGACGTTCTCTTCGAAGATGGCCTTTATCTCTTCTAGTACCTGTCGCAAGCCGTCGTCGTCAAAAGCGGGAATAGTTTGAGATGATCGTTCTAGATCTTTGAGCAAATCGAATGCTTTGTCGCCAAACATTTTATTCAAACGGCTTGTGCAATTAAAACTAGAGATGCTAGACTAACAGTGTTTGCTAACGATATCTCAAACATCGATATACCGCAACGCTATCGATGGATTCTTCATCACTAGCGAGTCGGGAAGTTTGGCTAGAGATGGGAAAAAAGATTAAAAACAACGATCTATCGCACTTTACCAGTGCTCGTAACCGATATTTTATATCTATCGGATTGGAACAATATCTTTATTCTTAGTCCATCTCTAAAGTGAAAATTTGAGCAGAAGTGATTGAATTGTTGTTGTGTGCGGTGGTGCGTTCGTTTCCATACTCAATTAACTTAATTAAGTTAAAAGCAGTGTTAGGCGCACTTTAAAACAACGAAACGCTAGGAACGGAACTCAGATCTTTTACTAATTCTACGGCAATAAACGCACCCGCATTTAAAGTAAAAAAAAATGGCAACAGCTAACTCGGCCGCGACGACAGCAGCTGCCGGAGCAGCAAAAGAGGCGCCGCCAGCGGCAGCCGCTGCGAAGACATTATCCGGCATTGTGAAGCAAGTAAGTCGAAACTCGTCTTCGATTTTGGCGGCTGCGAATGTAAAGTGTTGCAATATTAATTAATACATTAATGGAAAGAAGCGAAATGGGCGAGCAATAGGTCCCTATGAAAGTACATTATCAGAAGCGTGGCAAATGTGGTTGCGACGACGAGTTAAAGTCGAGTGCAACTCTGTGTGTATGACACGTAGCACACGCTGGCGCACGAAGGTGCCAACTTGGCAGATTTTGTTCGCTGGCGGGGCTCAGGCTCCATTCACCTATAGGTGTGTATATATATACACATATGTATGGGTGTGTTGCTGTGTAGTGTACACAGACTGGCCAACGTCATCATTTACCGGCGTTATTTCATTTTTCGAGGCTTACACTCTCGCCCCAACATCTGGCGCAACTCGAAAATTTTGTGACGAAATTATTTATGTATGTACATATGTAGAATGTGAATTGTATTTCGGTTCACTAGACTGGTTCGTTCCTAACCTTGTATAGCGGCTAAAGAAGTTTAATTTTTTTTTTTTTTTTTTTTGTATTATTTTTATTATGTATGTACATATATGTATGGCCATTATTGTAGCGAATACTGATGGACTTTGTTTAATGCATTCAGCTACGAAAAATACTCGCGCTTGGATAGTCGTTAAATATATAAAATATTCCTGCGACTTAATATGTAAAAATCGGGCGTGCACTAGCTTTTGATAAGACTTATCAGCTTTCGACTTCTGCTTGGTAGCAGGTTTAGATTTAAAATTGATGACGCTGGCATTGCATGCGTCTTAGCAACGTTTTTGTAGGCTACTCACTTCGATTTCTATCGACGAAGACGGTGCAATGGAACCTGTTGATTGAATTCATTTTGCTAATGAGAAGAGTATTGTTTGTATTTATGTATACATGCACATGTATGTAAGCGAGTATATACATATGTATATACATACAATATGCATGTATCTACTTATGATTCCGTTAAATCGCTGCATTTGTTATCCCTTGCAACCCTGTGACTGTCCACTAGCGCCATCTGGGCATATGTACATACATATATATGTACTTTCAGTTGAACATGTGCCCTGGGCACGTGTTCGAGACTATTTAATTTGAATTTTAACCTCATTCTAGTCGCAGAGCTCTTGATTAAAGTTTTTATTAATCAATGGCTTCTTCCAAACGATATCTCTTTTCTCCAGGTACTCTCTGGAGATACTGTCGTTATACGCGCCACCAAAGGTGCTCCACCTCCGGAGAAACAGATCACCTTCTCTCATGTTCTTGCGCCCAAATTGGCTCGTCGGCCAGGTGCTGGTGGCGATGAAACCAAGGATGAGCCTTGGGCTTGGGAGTCAAGAGAATTCCTGCGTAAGAAGTTAATCGGCGCCGAGGTGACCTTTACTTTTGACAAACCCGCTAATTCGAATCGGGAGTATGGATTTGTCTGGTTGGGCAAAGACAAGGAGACTGGCGAAAATGTTGTGGAGTCGATTGTACGCGAAGGTCTCGTCTCTGTTCGCCGTGAAGGACGCCCAACGGCTGAACAGCAAACGCTTATTGAACTGGAAGATCAGGCTCGGGCCGCTGGTCGTGGCAAGTGGTCACATAATGTCAATGCTATTGACAAGGTTCGCAACATCAAATGGGCTCACGAAAATCCAGTCCATATAGTGGAAATATATGATGGAAAACCGGTGAAAGCCATTATTGAACATGTACGCGACGGTTCTACTGTACGTGCCTTTTTGCTTCCCGAATTTCATTACATCACGTTAATGATATCTGGGATTCGCTGTCCTGGTGTCAAGCTTGATGCTGATGGTAAGCCTGATCTTACTGTCAAGGTTCCCTTCGCCGATGAGGCACGTTACTATGTGGAGACGCGGCTGCTGCAGCGTGACGTGGAAATTCGTCTTGAATCGGTGAATAACTCCAACTTTATTGGCACCATTTTATATCCCAAAGGAAACATTGCGGAATCCCTGCTTCGTGAAGGGTTGGCCAAATGTGTCGACTGGTCTATGGCCGTAATGAAAACAGGTGAGTTAGTTGAAATTTACGTTGCTGTGTTATATAAAATAAAGGCCAAACATACATCATAATTTGAATGATTTGTTAAATTGTTTGCAACTAGTTCTCACAGCGTAGCGCCGTCTTGGCCTCAAAGCCTTTTGTTGCGCCACGTTGCTGCGCTCTATTGCTTGCTATATTAAAGACGGAATCCAAGAATGCTGTGGTATTACAATGTGACCAATATGCGTTCATTTCACCCCGTCGACATATGAATATATCGTGCCAAATATCGTAGTTAACCTGATTAACTCGTCATTTTTTCTTTTGTTTTACCATCATTACGATCTACAATGCTTATTTCTTTTTCATTGTCGCTGTTCCGTTCTTTTCTATTTTTATATTATATATGTAGGTGCCGATAAATTGCGGGCGGCTGAACGAATTGCCAAGGAAAAACGTCTTCGCCAATGGCAAGACTATCAGGCCAAAACGCCCGCATTCAACTCGAAGGAAAAAGACTTTGCTGGCACCGTGGTCGAAGTTTTTAACGGCGACGCTGTTAATGTGCGACTTGCCAATGGTCAAGTAAAAAAGGTCTTCTTTTCATCTATAAGACCTCCTCGTGATCAGCGAGCTGTTGTCGGCGCGGATGGTGAGGAGATGGTTAAAGCTCCACCGCGGGGCAAGAACTACCGTCCGCTGTATGAGATTCCTCATATGTTCGAAGCCCGCGAACTATTGCGTAAAAAGCTCATCAACAAGAAAGTTCAGTGTAATCTAGACTACATCTCCCCGGCACGTGAGAACTTCCCGGAGAAGTATTGCTATACAGTCCTGATCGGAGGCCAGAATGTTGCCGAGGCCATGGTAGCTAAAGGGTTGGCTACTTGTGTGCGCTACCGCCAGGATGATGATCAACGTTCGTCTGCCTACGATCAGTTGATTGCCGCCGAGCAGCAGGCCATTAAGGGCTTGAAAGGTCTGTACACCAAGAAGGATAATGCCACGTTGCGTGTCAACGATCTCACTGTCGATCATTCCCGCATCAAAGTGCAGTATTTGCCCTCGTGGCAACGTGCGCTACGCACTGAAGCCATTGTTGAATTTGTCGCCAGTGGGTCCCGATTGCGTCTATTTGTGCCAAAAGATAGCTGCCTGGTCACGTTCCTACTTGCTGGTATATCCTGCCCTCGCTCTTCGCGTCCAGCCCTAAATGGTGTTCCAGCTCAAGAGGGGGAGCCTTTTGGAGATGATGCTTTAACGTTTACCAGAGAGCGCGTCTTACAACGTGATGTTTCTGTGCACATTGATACCACCGACAAGGCTGGTTCCTCGGTTATCGGATGGCTCTGGACCGAAGGTAATGTCAATCTCTCTGTTGCTCTGGTGGAGGAGGGCTTAGCCGAAGTCCACTTTAGTGCCGAGAAGTCTGAATATTATCGTCTCCTAAAAAGCGCCGAGGATCGCGCCAAGGCAGCTAAGAAGAACATCTGGGCAAACTATGTAGAACAAGTGCCTGAGGAAAAGGTAGTTATCGAAGAGGAAAAGGATGAAAAGGTTCCGGTTGAACGCAAGGTCAACTATGAGAACGTCATTGTCACTGAGATTACCGAAACATTGACCTTCTTCGCTCAGTCCGTGGACAATGGACCGAAGTTAGAGACTTTGATGAGCAAGTTGCATGCAGACTTCCAGTCAAATCCCCCGATCGCCGGTGCGTACACACCCAAGCGCGGTGATCTGGTGGCAGCCCAATTTACTTTCGACAATCAGTGGTATCGGGCAAAGGTCGAACGCATTCAGGGCAACAATGCTAGCGTACTTTACATCGACTATGGTAACAAGGAGGTGAGTCGTAAGTTTAATACTTAATTTTGCAAGTTCCTTAGATCCGTTTCCGTCTTAAAGCGAAACGCATGAGTCATAAGCTTGCCACATGAAAAACGATTCGCCATGTGACCATAGCCAGTGGCAATATGAGTGTATACCAAACTCTACAGCAACAAAATGTGTGCACTCCTGGGCAGACATTTGGCAATCTTTCTAGAATGGCAAATATAGTTGAGTGGATTATATTTTTTGATTTGTTCGTCTATCCGTCCAAGATAGAATTAGATGTCAATTGTTTAAAAGCAAGGGGTGTGCACGTTGCTGGGGGCACTTCAAAAATGACACGGCGCCTGGCCATGGGAATCGACAATCATTTATAATTTTTATAACTGTTTCAAATTAAAATCTAACCGGCTTTATATTTATTAGACCCTGCCTATCAGCCGTTTGGCAGCTTTGCCACATGCCTTCAGTAGCGAGAAACCGCATGCCACGGAATATGCCTTGGCTTTGGTCGTCCTGCCTGCCGACAATGAAGACAAGGAGGAAGCTCTGCGTGCCTTCTCTGACGATGTTCTAAACCACAAGGTACAACTAAATGTTGAACTGAAGATTCCTGGGGGTCCAAATTTGGCCACTTTGCATGATCCAACCACCAAGACCGACTTCGGTAAACAATTGGTTGCCGATGGCCTTGTCTTAGCGGAAAAGAGACGCGAGCGTAAATTAAAGGATTTAGTGGATCAATATAGGGCTGCACAGGAGGCCGCCTTGGCATCGCATTTGGCTATCTGGAAGTACGGCGATATTACACAGGATGATGCGCCTGAGTTCCGCTAATTCCGAGTTGGTTCGCAACGTGGAAATGTTTGTCTGCCACATACCCGCCCTTTATATATACAACAACAAGCAACAACTTAATGATTATGAAATTACTAATTCTATCTGCATCTTTAACCACATTGGAAATAAACCGATGATACCTACATATTTGAAAAACGAAGTAAACAAGGAGCATAGCATGGAACACATTTTGTATCCTTTAAGCAAACTGGCAATTTGTCGCAAATTTATTCACATTTTTCTTTGTTTTTAAAAACATGATAATATAATCCATTAAACAAAATATACAATGTAATCGTAAAAAAACTTCTAGCCTATAGCCAAACACTGGATTCATATTTCAATTTGCTGATTTTTTATTTTATTGTAAAATGTTTTTTTTCGCATTACTGGAATACACACACAGATATATTAAAATCATTTTTTTATATACATTACAAAAATGCCCAAGGCTTTCATTTGCTTCCTTCCAGTTCCAACATATCGATTTTATCCATAATAGCATCTAAGTTAAGTTCATTGAGTGTTTTAAGGGATATCTGTCTGTCTAGCAGAGCTTGCTTTGTGGCCTCAAGATGATTTTTTCGCTGCTGAAGCTCTGCGTCAGGGATGCGCCGTGCTTTAGCCGTCTCAATAAATCTGTGAGAATAATTTTTCGTTTTATTTTCACTGCTGAAGGGATTTACATGCATCTGGACTTACCGCTCCAAAATATTAATTTCTTGGTCAGTTTCAGTTATGACAGTCTTTAACTCGTTTACACCGGCAGTCTGTTGCATAACTATGACTTTATGCTCAATGCCATCTTTCTTCTTTTCGTAATAAAATTCATGCAAATTTTTTAAGTCGTGTATATATAAATCTGCCTGCAGACCAGTGCACTCCTCAAGGATGTCCAACTCGGACCCGTTAAATTCACAGAGTTCAATGTTCACAAACTTCAATTGGGCTTCGTAATGCTCAGCTAGAGTTTTGAGAGACTTTATTTCCTCCTGGTACTTTAAATTATCTGCGAAGGCATAGTAACTTGTTAAATAAATAAACTAAATTCGAATTCGTAGTAAAATTCAAGCTAATTTTTTAAGTCGTGTATATATAAATATGCCCGCAAACCACCTTAAGGATGTCCAACTCGGACCAGTTAAATTCGCAGAGTTAATGCAGAGTTAAGCTTTAATGCTCAGCTAGAGTGTTGAAAGAAATGGCTTTTACTGCATTCTACTAAATTCATGGTCAGCAATTAAAAAACTTGTGTCCAGCACTTATCAGCATCCTTGCAAATTCCATAATTTTCCCCATATTATTTTGATGCTTTACTTTTAATCTACATATATTCTACACACGCCCGCAGCATGTTGGATTGGCCGATTGCTTTTAAATCGCTGATCCTCTGTTTAATTGGCTTAATTCTCAAAGAGTATGAACTAGAATATGTCGTACCCATAGTGGCCTATTCGGAACGATCTGTGCGCTCTTTTTATTCTCTTCTCGGTAAATGTTTACTTTGACTTTAAAAAATCCAGTGCTGAAAACGACAGAAAGGCAACGATAACTTATCAACGTTTCGCTCAGATAACCGATAAAAGCAACTTTTTCTTCCGGCACTCTGGCAGCACTAGTTGGCATCCATTACTCGATGTTTGCAGCGGTACACCCCCCACCCCGCAGACGGGGGCCAATAAATCTTGCACATATTTTGTTAGGAAGTATCTTTGTTTAAAAAAGAGATTTATTTGTTGAAGAAGCAGCAAATTGGTAATAAATGCAAGCAAACAAAATGTGAAATCTAAAAAGCGGGTGGTTAATTAAATTTTAACAACGAAGTAACAAAGCTGCGGCACAACGCTCTTTGTGGATTAATCGTGTAGTGGTGTGGGTGGCGATTGAGTGTGTGTGTACTGGTGCTGTGCCCAACAAGAAAAACTCTACCTCTGCTTACTAAGGAAAAACAGGAAAATCAGCGAAAGCAAAATGTCTGAGCATGCTTCATCGTCGCTGCCCGTGGATGTGCGTGAAAAACTAGCTGAATTAGATTTGGAGCTCTCAGAAGGTACTTTTATTTTTTCAAATGCATATAAAAGGATCCAAGCCCTAAGGCTTTTCCTTTCCCCCACCCAGTATGTCTTGCAAACTGTCAACCATTTCAGTTGTACTAATTTATTTTAATCTACTTAGTTTTATCTATTCTATTGTTGCTCTTATGATTTTTGTCTGGCGTCGGTGGCTGTGCACATACATATGTATTTATGGATGTGCTTTCTTTTGTATTTAGATAATAATTGTTTTATTACATACATTTCCATATATACATATGTACATATGTATGTATATATACATATGTATATATACATAAGCAGTCATAAGCTTTAAACTGTCGATGTCTGGTTCAATTAACCCCAAGCAAAAAAAAAAGAAGAAAAAAACAAGTATAATCTATTATGCCTTCTGGTTTCTCGTTTAAGGTGACATTACCCAGAAAGGCTACGAAAAGAAACGAGCCAAGCTATTGCAACCGTTTCTGAAGAAACACGAAGGTAAATATTAGTGATTTGTAATTTTTGCAACTAATATGTAAGCATATTTTTTTTTTATATATGATGTTAAAATGATAAATGCAAAGATGTGGACAAGGCAAAGAGCAATCCACCACCGCCATATTACAACATCAAAGATGTCAATAATAGCAACAGCATCATCAACACTACCGTCAACAATGATGGCGTTATAATCTCCAGTGAAGGATACAGTTATGTATCCGAAGTTCCTTCGCTGTCCTCATCACAACAAAGACATTCCAAAAAGTCTGACTTCCATAATCAACAAACTTCAGCATCGCAAAGTGGTGTTGGTGGTTACGAAAATATGCGGCCTCAAGGTGGTGCCATGGGCGACCCCGGCTACCAGAACACACGAGAACCGAGTGGCTTTCAAAATCAGTCACAAGCACAGGCTACCGGCAATAATAGTCAACATAGACAGCGGCGCACACAGCGCAAAGTAACGCATAATGAGAAGCGATATCATTCCGGTAGGTATTATTAAATTATTACAGGACTCAATGAATGAATAATTAAAGTTCAAAAACATATTATAAAAATTAAGGCTTGCAAAACGATCGCAGTCGCCAAAGAAACATTGTAGTCTATATCAAATGGGAACAACAATTTTGAGTTAACTAAAATTATTACAAACTTTTTTTCAACTGTTCACAGAGGTACGCCAAGAGGCTGTGCAACAGGCCTTAGCGGCTCTTAAAAGTCGTCCAAAACCCAGTCTGCCGATGCCTTCTAAACGCACCTCAGTGCTTAATCGCAGTCCTCCAGGTTGCCACGATGATTTGGATTCATCGACTGATGAAGAATCTATACCCGAAGAGCTAATTTCACCCGACAAAGAATACAATTATCCTCGCGATCATATAAGCAATAGTATGCTACCTCAGGAGCCTATTATAAAGCCACCAATTCGAGAATCATCTATGATATCTCAACAGCAACAACATCTACAACGACATGACGTTAAACCCACGCAAACTACGTCACACTCACAGAAATATCCATCTTCAAGCAGCTTTGCCGAACGACGCCCACCGCAGAATTTGCCTCCCCTGGTAAGTAGCAAGTCCGTCCGAATCCCGAACCAAGAGGTATTATACAGACTGAGGTACGTTTTTAACGTTAAATTATATATACTTATGTAATATAAGACTTCCGATATTATAAATTTAACATTTTTATGCCATTTAAATTCATAACACAGCCTACATCGGATACATCGAGTACAGACTCTCCTCCTATTGCTTACAAGCGTGATGTAGATGTCTCCGATAAATCATATAAGCAAAAACATTGTAAGTGTTTTTCCCTAGTATTCTTTATTTGTAAGTAGATACATACATACACACAAACATGAACAGTGAAGGAATTTGCATTTAATAGTTTGATGACCTCGATCAATTAAATATATCCATATTATGTAGATATGAATAATATGTAAGCATTTCTCACAAATAAAATAAAACCCTGCTGTTACATTTCTTTTATTGATCAGACAACGCCCCAGATATCACTCAATTTAATAACGCTCATCGCATTGCCGATCGAGTTACCCGGTATGCTAATGTCTCTCAAACTGAACTAAATGATACTGATGTCAATGGCAAATGGAAAGTTTCTGCCAAGATACAACAATTGCTAAACACTTTAAAACGTCCGAAACGACGACCTTTACCCGAATTTTATGAGGACAATGACATTGAGCTGGAGATTGCTGCTAATACGAAAGATCCAAACGCTCCTAAACCCGAGGGCAGCACTATGAATCCAGTGCAAGGAGAACAGCTTTCTATCCCAGCTGGACTTCCACGTACATTGGAGTGTGCTGTCCAACGCTATGGCACCAATTCGTTTAAAAGCTCCATGGCAACAGTTTTGGATCCCAATGGAAAGATTACCACTACTTTGACATACGGCAAGCTGCTTTCACGTGCACAAAAGATAGCTTATGCTTTGTCTACCAAGATATTTAGTAAAGGACCTGAACAGGTTACACTCAAAGCAGGCGATCGTGTGGCGCTAGTATATCCCAATAATGACCCATTAAGGTTAGATATATGCACATACTGTTCTATGAGCAAAAGTAATACTTTTTTTTCTACCCACAGCTTCATAACAGCCTGGTATGGCTGCATGTTTCGTGGACTGGTACCGTTACCTATTGAGCTGCCTCTTTCCAGTTCCGATACACCTCCACAGCAAGTAGGATTTTTGCTTAGTTCGTGTGGTATAACCGTGGCTTTAACTTCGGAGGCATGCCTCAAAGGGTTGCCAAAATCGACAACAACTGGCGAGATAGCTAAATTAAAAGGTTGGCCGCGCCTACAATGGTTTGTTACCGAACATTTACCAAAGCCTCCAAAAGACTTCAATGTGGGTAATTTACGTATTGACGACACCGCTGCTGCATATATTGAATACACCACAGATAAGGAAGGCAGCGTAATGGGTAAGATTTGTAATATTGTTGTACACAGTCGTAATACTGGTTTTTGTTAAAGGTGTCACAGTGACCCGTGCTGCCATGATCAGCCATTGCCGCGCGCTAACCATGGCGTGTCATTATACCGAAGGGGAAACTATTGTCTGTGTACTAGATTTTAAACGTGAAGTCGGTTTATGGCATGCAGTCCTGACTTCTATACTAAATGGAATGCATGTAATTTTCATACCTTACGCTCTCATGAAGCTGCGTCCCTCGAGTTGGATGCAATTAATTACAAAGCATCGGGCGTCGTGTTGTTTGGTTAAAAGTCGTGATCTTCATTGGGGTCTATTAGCCACAAAGGATCATAAGGATATATCATTATCTTCACTTCGCATGTTGCTGGTAGCAGATGGTGCAAATCCCTGGTCACTTTCATCGTGCGATCAGTTTTTAAACGTATTTCAAAGCAAAGGACTGCGATCTGATGCAATTTGCCCTTGTGCTAGTAGTTCGGAAGTGTTTACTGTTTCCCTGCGTCGTCCGGGACGGTCATCAGCTGGCGGTTTTAGTCAGTCTGCTACAGGTCGTGGCGTACTCTCGATGGCAGCCCTATCTCATGGCGTCGTACGTGTTGATAGCGAAGATTCTCTGACTTCACTTACTCTGCAGGACTGCGGTCAAGTCATGCCTGCTGCGCAAATGGTGGTTGTGCGGTCCGAAGGACCTCCTGTGCTATGTAAGACAGATCAAGTTGGAGAGATTTGTGTAACCAGTGGTTCGACTGGGGCTAGTTATTTCGGGCTGGATGGTATGACGAATTCAACGTTTAAGGTCCAACCCTTACTTGAAGATCCAGAGCAAGCAAAGGATGGCACGGGTTCAGGTACAGTTACTAGTACTTCCTGCAAACCCATAGGCGAAGAATATTATGTACGATCTGGGCTACTAGGGTTTCTTGGTCCTGGTGGTTTAGTATTTGTCTGTGGCTCTCGCGATGGACTTATGACTGTTACGGGCAGAAAACACAATGCGGATGACATTATAGCCACAGTTCTCGCTGTCGAACCTATGCGCTTCATTTACCGAGGTCGAATAGCAGTATTTAGTATTAAAGTGCTAAGAGATGAGCGCGTCTGTGTAATTGCCGAGCAGCGACCAGATTGCTCTGAAGAAGAAAGTTTCCATTGGATGTCGCGTGTACTACAAGCTGTTGATTCAATACATCAGGTTGGCATTTATTGTTTGGCTCTAGTGCCACCAAATCATTTGCCGAAAACTCCCCTGGGTGGAATACATTTGTGTGAGGCGCGACGTCGCTTTTTAGAAGGGTCATTGCATCCAGCAAATGTTCTAATGTGTCCTCATACTTGCGTTACAAATCTGCCAAAGCCTCGGGAATTGCATCAAGGTGAGTACCTTCCCTGAATCTAGATTTATTGAAGTAATCAAATATGTTTCAAATATCGGCTTTGTTGGTCTTTCTATGCTTTATTTATCTGAATAAAATACAAATATTATTTTCCTCTTTTTTTAACCAACCACCAACCACCAACAACACAACAACAATGCTGCGATTGCTTCTTGACCACTACTACTACTACTTTTTCCACGACAATACCCACCATCATCACTAATATTGATACAACATTCACTGCAAAAATCAATGAATTTTAAATAATAACATAAACACTGTATTATAACAAATACTACCGAAACATTGCTTTTATTAATCATTTCCATACAAAATTAAAATCCACGTAAAAAAAAATCCTTGTAAAAAAAACAAAAAAAAAAATCATTCATAATACTACTAACCATTCAAAACAAAAAGGTGTGCAAACAACTGCAAAACTAAGCTCTGGCTGTGGTATTACAGACACGGGTGTAGGACCAGCCTCTGTGATGGTTGGCAATTTAGTGCAGGGAAATCGTTTGGCTGTAGCACATGGACGAGAGGTTGGACTAGCCGAGGATACTGAGCGCAAGGTAGTTTATTTACTAACTTGTCTTATTAAATATGTATTTCAAACATATGTTTACAACTTTTCCTTACACAGCCTCAGCTCATTACGGGTGTATTACGTTGGCGCGCCAATACTTCACCAGATCACATTATTTTTACGCTATTAAACTCGAAAGGTGAGTTGCGAAAAAATGGGAATTGCACCTACATATGTATACATTATTTAAATTTAATTTTTCAAAAACTTTTTAGGCGCCATTGCTAAAACTATAACCTGTTCGGAACTACATAAACGGGCTGAAAAAATAGCTGCGCTACTGCAGGAGCGCGGAAAAATTGAGCCAGGCGATCATGTTGGTATGTATGTTAGCTCATTTAAAAAATTGCTCTTTTGTTTTAATATTGTAAATTCCTTATTGTTTAGAATAAAATAAAACATATGTTTTTCCTATTTCAGCACTTATCTTTCCTCCCGGTCTAGATCTTCTGTGTGCTTTCTATGGTTGTCTGTATTTGGGAGCCATCCCTATTACTATTAGACCACCACATCCTCAAAATTTAATTACTACCTTACCTACTGTGCGCATGATTGTTGATGTATCGAAAAGCGGTATTGTCCTCTCCATACAGCCAATTATTAAGCTACTCAAATCGCGTGAGGCAGCCACTTCGATCGATCCAAAGACTTGGCCACAAATATTAGATATTGATGATAATCCAAAACGAAAATTAGCTGGAATAGCCACAGTCTCCTTGGACTCAAGTGCCTATCTAGATTTCAGCGTATCAACCTGTGGACGTCTAAGTGGTGTTAACATAACACATAGGTAAGTTAGAAAATATCGCTAATTTTTAGTAATAAGCCGTTTATTTAATAATAATCTGATTTATACGTAATTAGGAATTGTGTATATATGTACCTATAATTGAAATTTTTTAATAACTGCCAGAAAGGGAACGCAGTGCAAGAATATATTTTATTTAAATTTGTCATATTGTAAAATAGTTTCACAATTCCTATAATTTACGAGATGTTTCGCAAATAAAGTTTGAATATACATACATACATATGTATGTATGTTTTGTTAACATGCCAATAAAACCTAAACGTAGAAGTGAGAGAGATAGAAATAATATTGACATCATTTGTACATATGTACATACATATGTCTGTATGGACAAGAAGACAAAATAAATTTATTAGAATTTCGTAATTTTTTGACGAGAGTTTTAGATTACATAAACCACAAATAAATTTTTAAGAAATATTAGCAAAATATATGTTATAATTGAATGTGTTTTTTTTTTTAGATCTCTGTCTAGTCTATGCGCTAGTCTGAAATTGGCTTGTGAACTTTACCCATCACGACATGTTGCTCTGTGCTTGGATCCATACTGTGGTCTTGGATTTGTAATGTGGACTCTGATTGGTGTATATAGTGGCCATCATTCGATACTTATAGCACCATACGAGGTTGAAGCAAACCCAAGTTTGTGGTTGTCAACGCTGTCGCAGCATCGTGTGCGCGACACCTTCTGCTCCTATGGCGTCATAGAGCTTTGCACCAAAGCATTAAGTAATTCGATACCTTTATTAAAGCAACGAAATGTGGATTTACGATGTGTGCGCACCTGCGTGGTCGTAGCGGAGGAACGACCACGAGTCCAGCTTACGCAGCAGTTTTGTAAGCTTTTCCAGGCATTGGGATTAAATACACGTTGTGTTTCTACGTCATTTGGATGTCGAGTAAACCCAGCTATTTGCGTACAAGGTGCAAGTTCAGCTGAAAGCGCTCAGGTTTATGTCGATTTGAGAGCATTACGTAACAACCGCGTTGCGTTGGTGGAACGTGGTGCACCGAACTCGTTATGTCTAATTGAATCCGGGAAGCTATTGCCGGGTGTAAAAGTTATCATTGCTAATCCAGATACGAAAGGACACTGTGGTGATTCGCATTTGGGTGAAATATGGGTATATTTATATGGCAAAATGTCATCTGGTCCATAATAAATAATTTTTCTTATTTGTATTAAAAGGTACAAGCCCCGCATAATGCCAATGGATATTTTACGATTTATGGAGATGAGACCGATTATAATGATCACTTTAATGCTAAGCTTGTCACTGGTGCCACTTCAGAGATGTACGCACGTACCGGTTACTTGGGTTTTCTAAGGCGTACGGAATGTTCACAGGCAGCTTCTATACTGGATGAGACAACACCAAGCGTGGCAAGTCGTGACAGTGATACAGAATCTTTGAATTCCATGAGTCAACTGCAACTGAACTTTTCTAATGCTTCATTGGGTGGAAATTCGGAGCATAGCCTAGTAAGCGGAGGTGGCGCTGTTACCAGCAATGAACAGGAATTGCACGATGCCGTGTATGTAGTCGGAGCTGTTGATGAAGTGATCTCACTACGTGGCATGAACTACCATCCAATAGATATAGAAAATTCGGTGCTTCGTTGTCACAAAAAAATTGCTGAATGGTATGCTTTGTCTGCTGTTACTTAATAGATACTTTTATTAATCACATTTTAATTTTAATATTTGCAGTGCCGTATTTACATGGACTAATTTATTAGTTGTAGTAGTAGAATTAGATGGTAACGAATCTGAAGCGTTGGATTTAGTACCCTTAGTCACAAATAATGTATTGGAAGAACATCAATTAATCGTGGGAGTTGTCGTCGTTGTAGATCCAGGTAGGTTACTATGGAAACTTATAAAAAGTTGTAGATATGTTATTTGATTTGTTTTCTTTTTTCAGGTGTAGTGCCCATAAACAGTCGTGGCGAGAAGCAGCGCATGCATTTACGTGATGGTTTTCTAGCGGATCAATTAGATCCTATATACGTTGCATACAATATGTAAATATATATACACACATATATAAAAATGACACAAAAGATCTTTAAAAAAATATATATATACAGAAACATTGCCTAGTATTATAATGCATGTTACAATGCTGCACAACCAGTACACGTATGCAAAATTATTTATTCTTAATATTACCTAATCAATTACCATTAGAATTGCCGTCAAGTAGCCGAACCAAACACTATTTATATATTCTTACAACATAGTTGGTATGTCATTCTTATAACGAAATCTGACTCTTAAACTCAATGACAATTTACGTATGCATACAAGTATAAAAGAACAAAAATCATTTAATATAATAAACAATTTATATGCAAATATATATGTTCACGTAGGATTTGTGTTTTTATTGACCACCTGAAGCTCAGTATCGACAGCATGGATTGTATGGGAACCGCGATCATACCACCAACGAAGTATAATTGTGCGGCGTCTGCGCACTACCAAAAATATCAATAGGACCCAGACACCCTGTAAGCCATTCACCATATCACAGAGGAACAAATAAATCGAATCAGAGCTTGAATAAAATGTCACCATTTCAAGTAACCACGATATGATCATAATGATTCCCAATAAACTTATGCATTTAGCGCTAAAAAAAAAATTAAAGGTGGAAGAATATGTGAAATATTTAATATTTTAACTACTTACTCTTTTTTAACCTCTTCGTATTTCTGCTGATCAAACATCGCTGTGCGAGAGGAATTCACATTGTCTTCTTTTTCAGCGCGTAGATAGCCGTCAATGCGTTGAAATCCAAAAAAGGATATTATATTAACCTAAATTTAAGGTGGGATTATAAATTTCGATGTTCACTATAAAGGAAAAATGTATAAGCTTACCAGGAAACTTATAAAAAGAATTGTGGACACAGGAGGAATAAAGTACCGTTGTGATTCCCTTATAGATTCGGATAACCCTTGTAAAAAATATGAAGGCATTCCGGGCAAGCCTTTTTGAATGGTTAAGAAAACTAGAACTGATGGTCCAGTGAATGACACAAAACAATAGCATCCAAAATTAACCATTGTCCAAGTCTTTGATAATTGAATGCAACATGGTAGTTTGTACCAAATATTTAACAAAACATTACAGCATATACATAAGTACCAAAAAAAGTAGCTTAGTATGCAAAATTGTATTACGTAACCAATAAAACCCATTGATGGAATACCATAAATATGCACTACTGAGTGTACAAAGTATCCAGAAGCTAAACATAACGACATCAAGCTTAAGGAAAGTCCATGTAAATTGCGCAATAGACGTAGTGAAATGTGCAAATAACTAACTAAGAGCAGGGCCGGCATTGATATCAACATTAAAACAGCCACTGTGACTACCTGAAAAAAATTGTTTCAATTATGAATTCAATTAAAAGCTGTGATTTTTACCTTAGCAAATGCTATGTGTTCCTCGACCTGAGTAATGCAAGTAAATGCAAATAAATGCCCTGATTTATCGACATCGAGGCAGTAGTTTTGTTCGACCGTATAGGATTCGTTGTCTAAGATCAACAATGAGCCATCTTGCAATATAAAAAAAACATCGCCTTCTTCTGAAGCGTACTGAAGTGAGCTAAAATTAAAGTGCGTGTTACTACCAATGAAAATATGAATTCCTATTTTTTGTATACATATATCATTAAGGACTGCTAATACTTACAAATTGCAAGGGTTACCTATGTCGTATGGCAAAACCGTGGTTATTTCTAAATCTTCTATGCAGTTATCAAACAGTACAGCGCTTATTATTGGAGGTTCAAAATTTAGGATACCATTGTCACACATCGAGTCGCTTTGGTTTTCACGATAAATGTCCAAATTCTCACCAAGTGGGCAACATTTCCGCAAGCGGGAAGTTGAGGAAGATATTGGCTGTATGCGTGATTTTTCCCGTTGACTGCAGTCAACTGGTTGTTGTTTTTGGGACGTGGATGTGGAAGTAGGTACTTGCTTAGGTGTGGATGTTGCATCGATGCTTTAAATGGAGAGGTAAGTTTTATAGCGCTCTACTTAATGACCTATTGACCATTTATTTACCTAATACTCTTGGGGTCGTCGATACCCATAATTTGTCCCCATGTCGGGAATGATTTGGATATTATTATGAATAAAATGGTAATTGCGAGATTTGCCCACCTCATATTTTAAAGTTTTGTTTAAATCTACAAAAGACATAAAACCTTTATTTGTATGTACATATGTATGTGTGTATGTATGAAGTAAAAGCTAAGAACATTTCACGTTCATTAAGAATCAGAGCTATGGTAATTATGTTTCTGCGAATTTCTGATTTCATCAATTATTTTTTTTTGACATATGTTCATACATATGTACATATGTATGTATGTACATATGTACATACATACATATATCAGCCACCATTATACATACATATATGTACATACATCGATATCATATTGTTCAACGAAAATAAGTTAGGCAATGTTAAAGTTTAGAATGGTTATGCTGGAAATAATCCTAAATGATAAAAATTATGTAAAAATATACTTACCCTTTTGTGTAAGAGTATAAAACGTAATCGCAAATGCTTCACAAGTTTTTAATTGTAAAACACATGACGTCAGATCGATGAGTGTGTGCAATGTGCTCGTAAAAGAATCTCCTCCCAACTATGGCAAATCAAGCAAATAATATATATGTATTTAATGTAGTTTAGATACTTATTTAAGTAAATATACAGGTACATAGATACAAATGTATAGATATGTATGTATATAAAAGTACTAAGTATATAAACATATATTATCTGAGATAAAATTTATAAAAAATATACAATGATAAGGTTTAAATCAAAGAGGTACGGTAGATAACGGCATGATCTCGGTAGACTGGTCACAGCGTAATGCACGTATGTATGTACATACATATGTATGTACATATATGTACGTTTTTTTTATTCGTAAAAATGAAAATGACGACAGTTGCTTGTATTCTCAAAATGGAAAAATATATTTATACACTTATTTTATATGTATATTGTTTAATATAGGTAAAAAATATTTGTGCAGATCAACAAGATAATTATGATTTCAAAAACTACATCTGCTTGTATTTGACAGACAAATTCTGAATTACACGCACGTTAAACTTAAACTTTTTTCTGAATATCTTTTTATAAAATTTGTTTTATTTAGCCACAAATATTTACGAACGCAATTTAAATCATTATGTTATGGGAATGCTGTCGCGCTTAGAGTGCCAATGAAGTAATACTAGTACTAGCGAAATTAACGCCCACGGCCCGTTAGGCAGTGCCTGTTTCATGAGAGACTGCACTGATAAGATAGGCAAACCAAGTACTGTTTGGAAAGAACCACATATTGGGTACTCTTGCAAAAATTTCATTGCTTTGGAAAAAAACATTTTTGCCTACAGTAATTGACAGATAAATATAAATAACAGAATAAACAACCCATATGCAAATATGCATATTTGTAAATATATAATCAGAGTTGTTTGTGAAGCATCCTCTGCATGCAAAGAACAAATTTAAAATTTGATCTCGTCAAGGCGCCATTAAAAATTTTAAAGACAGCGGTAGCGGTAAATTTTGCCAATGTAAAACCAGTATTTTTACGATACAGATTTTTTTCAATACAACCCTGTATATATCGCGCGTGCAACTATGTGCGCATCAGTACACAAACCGATTACCAGATGGCTCTTACGGCCATAGAAAATAAAAGGTCTGCTATGATTGGCTCATTTCGTATCATGGCTTAAGCAGTAGAAGACATAAAATGGTATTTAGTGAGTGAATGAGAGAGTGTTAGGTCAAAACGCGTGACGTCACAAAAAATAAAAATACTTATTTTTATATGTTTTATTATAAGCAATTTGAAACCAGAAATTTAAAATATCCAAAAAATTAGACCTAAGTATATGGTAACAAAATCTAAAATGCATTCATTCTAAAATGCACCACTTTCTTAGTACTGGCTTATAAAAATGTGTGTGTGTTTTTTATTTTAATATTTATTAAATTTTTTTAACAATGCCAAATTAGGTTCACCAGCGGTACAAAAAAATTACAAAATTTATTTTTTCACTAATAACGATTAAAAAAAGCTTTAAGATTACATTGGTTTAACTTAAATAAAACGGAAAACATAACGTACCATACCAACAAAACCGCTTGTGACGTCATTGGATAAGCAAGAGTGCAAAATCTCTTTGAATAACCTGTGCATCCATCGCTACCACGACTGTACGCCACCACTAGTTTATTCAGAACTAAAATGTAAGGTAAAAGTTGCTCTCGCAGTTTTCTAAAAAGTAGTTAAATATATACAATAAATTGTGCAAAACATTTACAATGCCTTCCCTATACTAGGTAAGGTGTGAAAACGAAAATCTACATATTGGTGCGATCGTTGAGTTTTTATTATCCGTTTAACAAAATTTTCACCGTTTTATAAATGGCGGACAATGAAAATGTGCGTTGGCTTTAGTTGCGTGTGCGTGTGTGGAACTTAGCCCCCACATAAGAAATAAAAATTATCACATAGTTTATCGAGCCAAGATCGTCTAGGGACTCAATATTTTGGTACTGGCTAAACGTTAATTTTGAACAATTTCCAAATGAAATGCATACATTTGTGCCAACATTGTGGTTTTCAAGTTTTATCGATTTTTTCAAGTCTAACCAAAATTTATGCTTGTATGAGTGCGAGTAAGAAGCCTAAATACAGTTGGTGTCAAATTTGTTTTTACAATTTGATCAATGTTTTTTTTTCCAAAACAGATTTAATGGGTAACTTTAACTTTAAATAAACACAAAAACACGGAGCAGCAGCGACAACTACTATTGCTACACAGTAAACGGTTTTCCTATATACAAAATGAGCGGACGCGGCAGCCGTAAACGTGGTCGCCCGCCAAAGACGCCAAATGACCGTTCCTCTTCGGGCCGTTTTAATTATCAGCTGCTCAAGAAGCCAAAATATTTAAGCGAGGGCAACAACAAATCCCAGGCAAGCACGCCATCAGCGTCGCGCGGCATTTCTCCACAAAGTGACGAATGCAGCCGCAGCAGTAATAACAATCACAATCGAAGTCGTGGAAGTGGGAGCACAGCTAACAAAAGGGGACGCGGACGGAAGTCTAATGTGAACGCCAATGCCAACAGTAGCTACTCTGGTTCGGCTAGAAAAGGTAAATGTTGCCCTGTTTATGTTCAAATTTAATGTCTTATTTTAGTTGTATATGAAATCTGCATATCAGGGATCTGGTAGCAGAATGATCTGTAATACATATACAGTACTTATTTGCAAGCGATATAAGATTTTAGATAAACAGGAACGCGTAGTAGCCTTTGAGAGTACAGTTAATATTGAACGTTGAAGCACAAAATAAATGAAAACATATGTATATATATACTAATTTTCAGATTTTATCTGAGAAATTTAACTAACTGGGCATACATTCTACATATACTTTCAAACTCAATCAATTTAATTCATTTTGACAATTAAATGCCTAGAGTTTACACAAAAATCGGCGAATACGGCAGTTTAGTAAAGTGGTAGTTCGCTAAAAGAAAAGAAAAATGTCCAGAATAAACGCTAGACGAATGAGAGGTGATCTCTTCTTAAATTTTAACGTGAAATGTATAATTTGATAATTGTCTATTTTTTGTATATATATATTTTTTTCTATTGCCAGGTTACGAATCGGAATACCATTATGGATCGGATTTCGGCGATTCGGATGATGATAAATCTTATAACGAAGATGACTTGCTCCTCACACCAAGTGATGATGAAAGTTTGGAAGCCGGCAATGAAAGTGAATCGGAGTTCTCAGTGTGCAGCTTCACTCAAAATGGTGGAGTTGGTCGACCACCTCGTCCGCCAAGTCCAGATCCTATATGGTTGCAGGAAAGTAGAGAATTCGACCCGCTCGAGTTGCCCGAGTCATCAGAAGATTTATTTATTGGGAATGAGCATGTTCTGAAAGCCCTTAGTATTTACGAAGTATTAAGACGATTCCGACATTTGGTGCGCCTTTCACCCTTTCGCTTTGAAGACTTCTGTGCAGCCCTCGTGTCCGAAGAACAGAGCGCTTTGCTTACCGATGTTCACATAATGCTACTTAAGGCGATTTTACGCGAAGAAGATGCTCAAGGCACTCATTTCGGACCTTTGGATCAGAAGGATACTGTGAATATAAGCCTGTATCTAATTGATGCCATTACTTGGCCAGAGGTTTTGCGAAGCTATGTGGAAAGTGATAAAGAATTTGATCGTAGTGTCTTCACAATTCTCGGTCGTGACGAATATCCCTATACGGGAGTCGAGCATCGTTTGGTTGTGCTGCAGTTTTTAGCCGATCAATTCTTAACAGCAAATTCTGTTCGCGATGTCATGTTGCAGGAAGGCCCTATACACTACGATGACCACTGTCGCGTGTGTCATCGCCTAGGCGATTTATTATGCTGTGAGACCTGTCCCGCTGTGTATCATTTGGAATGTGTTGACCCACCTATGAACGATGTGCCAACAGAGGATTGGCAGTGCGGGCTTTGTCGTTCCCACAAAGTGAGTGGGGTAATTGATTGTGTTCTACAACAGGAAAAGCAGGGTGTTCTGATACGACATGATAGTTTGGGTGTTGATAGACATGGACGTAAATACTGGTTTATTGCTCGCCGCATTTTCGTCGAGGAACAACACATGGACATAGGCAGCAGTGGATGCTGTTGGTATTACAGCACAACAAGTAAACTGGAACTATTATTAAAGCGTCTTGACCCAGTGGAGTTAGAGACAAGGCTTTATGTTCAGCTGATAGAACGGAAAGATGAAATCCAGCGTCAGATGAAGTTAACTCAGTCACTAACAAATGAGAATAAACATAGCGCCAACAAGAGGACACTTTTGGATATTGAGCAAACCACTACTCAAGAATTACTACGAAAAGAAGCCTGCAATTCAAACAATTCCTTACATGAAGACTTGGAGAAGCCAGATGACAAGATTGACGATATACAAAAGGCAGAGGAGTTCGGAAATAAAATGGTTACGCGTCAAAAAACCCATCAGCTGAATAACGGTACATTGTATTTTAAACTTGGCATGGATCAAGGATTTAAAAACTACGTTAATCAGTATTCAAGTAATCCAATAGCTCTAAATAAACCACAGCGCAATGAAGAACGTGATAAACGACGGCATTTATCACACAAGTTTTCATTAACGACAGCTTCTGACTTTAAATGGATTGGCATCACGATGGGAACACCTGAAAATATGATTACAACCCTACGGCAGACCTTAATCAATTTTGAGTCAAATATTGCAGCTTCCTTTTTAAATCCTAATTGGATGCTTAACAAAAAGTTATGGAATAATGCTGTAATGAACGCTCGACGCGCCACAGATTTTGCTGCAGTCTTGCTTTTGTTTCAATCGTCATTGAAAAGTGTTGTCTTCGCTAATGTTTGGCACGAACAACTTGGCCATACTAGTCTCCAGCGGATTACAAGTGCCGAGCGTGAAGAGCGCAAGAAATTGGAGAAACGTGAAAAACGCGAGCGCGACGATGAAGAAGAACGCAACCGATTGGCATTCAACTATATAAAATATTCCTTGGGACTGAAGCATCAAGTGTGGAAACAAAAAGGCGAGGAATATCGTGTACACGGCCAGTGGGGCTGGCTCTGGCTATCAAGTAGTCGACGATGTGGCGTACGTGCTAGATCCCGACGCTCCAATTCTCTTGGCTTTAGTCGAATATATGTGCACTACACAATGGGAGAAGAAGAGCAAAAAGTTAACGAAATAATATTAGTTGATCCACGAACTCGACGTTTCATGCTACAGTGCGAGAATCGTGGAGTATGTCCTCACCCGCAATTGCCGGAACAGTACTCAAATGTCAAAGTCATAAATGATGTAAGCAATGAAATGATAAATGATGTAACCAATAACGTCAATGGACAAATTGATGTGAGCAAAGCCTTAAATGCTCCCGGTCGTATATATTATCCAAAAGTTGCGCGTAAATGTCGTCGACTCGATGACTTACTGGAGAGACGTTTAAAGCTAGCCGAAGCTGAGGAGCAAATTGCAACAAAGGTGGAGTCGGCTGAATTAAAGTTAGCCACACCCATACAAGTTTCTGGAGTAAATAGTAAACAAACGTACCTAGAAAAGAGATTGCTTCGACTTACTGAATCCTCAGGGGGAAAACTCGTCGGTACGTCATCAAATGTTAATCTTGATCTTGTTAATTCGTTGGCTAAGCAAATTCAGACAGTTCGGTTACAATTTAGTCAATTGAATCGCTTTGCAAAGACTTTCCGATGCTATACCAGAGACTGCAATACAAATTCAAATGCTGTTTCCCAAATTACTCAAAATACTTGTTACTCGCCGCTTTGTCTGCAAAAGGCGCGAGCCAAAAAAGAGCTTCTATTATTGTTGCGAAAAGCACATACTGCGGGAAATGGATCAAAAGAAACAGTAGCTGCTATTTTGGGAGCGGTGAAAAAGCCTTCTTCCATTCTAGAACAAAAGTTAACAGAGGGAAGAGGAAGAGGAGAAACAAGTCAATCAATACCAATTGATGATTCTGAGGATGCTAAACTTGCTATTGAGGTGGAAGCCCCTTTGGATTTGCTACAAGATTGGGAGCAGGCGCGATCCCACGCGATATTGTTTACTGATAATTTGCTCAGCGATTGTTTGTTAAGCGAGTCGGAGATGGACGCTATTGCTGCTACAGTAGCCGTCGTGAAGGAAGAGGTATCAGGTGCTGTAGACTCCAACACACAGGATTCATCTGATAAAATTGATTATATCGAAAACATGGATGTCTGCAGCAATGTTGAAATCGAAAGTACCGAAGATTCTTTAGTGGCTGCGGCTAATATAACTGGCACTAACATGGCTAATGCTAATGTGGAAGATAATGACACGATTTCCGGTGTCGGGTCTCGCCGAAAGCGCAACCAAAAATCAAAGAAGGCATATATTGGTACCAAAGATGTTCTTGACCAGACATTGGACAAGGATATACCATTAAATAAGCAAAATCGTCGGTTTCCCATTACTCCCCGTCCAGTTAAGCGTGAGGATAGCACAAAGTATGATCGTGAGTATTTCAAAAATGGTAAAGAGCGCATTTACAGTGCCTCTTCAACCCGTGGACGCCTTTATCTTCATCGTGATGTCGCCAAGTTGTATGCGCATGAACATGCAATTAAGTCGGAAAACGAAAATAAGATCAGTGTCGCCAAAAAAGCAGCCACATCGCCTACATATGACCGATATCCACTTATCTCGAATTTCCTCACTCATAAACAAAAGCGTAGTTTATTGGTACTCCCACGATACGAATTGCTCAAACTGGCTCGCTTGGGCGGCAAGTCTGCAGCCAACGGTTTTCACCATGCCGCCAAAAATAACTCCATTTGGCAATATCAATGTTCGCGTCCCCTATTCCGTACATGCTGGTCATATCGCACATCAAATGCTACATCGCTGTCCAGCATTGCTTTACAATTACGAATTTTATGGTCCTGCTTGCGTTGGGACGATATGATTGCCAAGCCGCCGTCTACAGATGGAAAACATCAAGTAACTACTGAAACGGAAATTGTTACCCTGGAATTACTGAAGCTTCGCCATGCCGGCCGTTATGGTGAAAAAACTAGCTATTTGCGACGTAAAGTTGTTATCCCACTTGAGATGCCCAAAACTATCAGGGGTGAGTAAACACTTTTTATATATTAAGTATAGCTGTGTTACTTTACACTTGATAAGTTGTAAAAGTGAAAATGCCGTTATACAATTAAGGTGTGGATGGACGCACTCATATTTTTCTTATAATTTATATTTGATTATAAAAACGATGAATTTAGTTTTTAATTAAATTGTATTAATTGAGACTGTTAGAGTTTGTTTGAACTTATGTTTATTTCTTTCTATACTACAGAGGTCACATCCATCCGTTCTGGACTTCGCAAACGGAAACGCGCTGAATCACCACAGCCTACTGAACCACAAATAAGTGAGGAATGGGTAGACGAGGATAAACTTGAACTGTGGGAAATAAAATTCATTGGCGAGAAACAAGAAAAAGCACGCTTGTCTGCTGTAACCCGTTCAGTTGCATCCCGACAACTTGAGTCAATCACTTCCTCTTCAATACCAGGCAGTGGTGTACCAGGACGTATTCTCCTTGCGCCGAAACCTAATGAAGATATTAAAGAGAAAATGGAACAACAATTGAAACTGCAAAGAGCAGCTCATCAGCAACGCAAAGTCGTTGAGGTAACTCGATCATCAACTACAGGCGGAGGTAAGCTAATTGAAATAATTTAATTGAATTAAATATTTACTATTTGCACATATATTGCTTCAAATTATACAGTTAAAGGACAAGTAATTGGCAGTAGGCGTGTTATAGTTAAGAATCCGGATGGAACAACCCGAATTATTCAGCAGGCAGTTACACAAGGTGCTCGTCCCGTAACAACGACTACCATTGGAACATCCACAGCTGCTGCGGCTTCGACAACGTCAAGCACATCTAATACTACACAGCCTAGCACGCCAGCACCTACGGCGCCCACACCACACAAAGTACAAATCATACGTGGGCCCGATGGCAAAGTAAGCGTGCGAGGCCTTAATCCAGGGCAACAACTAGTACAAATGCCGGATGGAAAATTACATGTATTGACTACTACAACATCATCAGCGAATGCTGGAACAGCAGGTAAAATGTCTGGTCATTTCGTTTAAACTGCAAAATGGCTAATCACTTAGTAGAAAATGTTGATATTTATACAAATTTGATTTGAAAAATGTGATAGTGTTTTATTTTCACATTTTTTGTTAGTCCCAAATTCTCGGCACAAATAATTTATCATTGTTTTTTTTTTTTTTTTTTTTTTGCAATATTGCAGGAGCAAAGAACAAGGTACCAATCAAATCACTTTCTGCTTCGGCATCAACAGCTGTTGCGACTTCGTCAACGTCTGTGATTAAACAAATTTCTGTAAAACATGGCACAAAAACAACTTCTGGAACTCCATCACTGGCGTCGTCACAACGAATTTCCTTACCATTGGCGCAAGTTAAAAATAAATTACTATTGGCTCAACAACAACAACAGCAGCAACAACAACAACAGCAGCAACAACAAAGTATAACTGCACCGACTGCAACATCAACTACTCTTCAAAAATTGGTGCCAAAAGTTTTAAATTCAGCATCCGCGGGACAAAACCTGCAGCAAGTATTTGTTCAACCTGGTTCCAAATTAGTTGTTGGTCAAAATGCGCAAGGGCAAAAGGTGATCATATCCGCTTCGCCTAATCAGTCGCAGCAGCAATCCTCAGCATCAGTTCAACAACAACAAATTCTACCACAGCAGTCAACACAGCAGCAATCACAAGTTGTCGTCAATCAGACAGGCAATAATCAACCGACGCAAAAAGTCATTCAACAGATTGTCAACACAAGTAATGTACAGCAACACATTGTTGTTGGAGGGCAACGTATTATTCTTAGCCCTGGACAAACGATAGTTACGCAACGGAATGTTCCACAAAGTCAAGCCCTGCAGATGGTGCAGCAGCAAATACAAACTCAGCAGCAACAACCTCAACAGCAGCAATATGTGGTGCAAGCCAATCAAACACTCCAATCGTCAACATCTACTACGTCCGCACCAGTACAAACTAAAATTGTTAAACAGCTGGTTGTACATCAACAGCAGCAGCAGCAACAAATTATAGAAGAGAAAACTCATACGCAGTCGAATGCTAGCTCAAACGTAGAGGTCAACGATGCAGCTGGGACAGGATCTACACAGCAAGTGATAGTTCCAAATTCTACATTAGCCCAACAGTTGGCACAGGGGAAATTGCAAGTAGCGACAGTAAACGGTCAGCAGGTGATAGTTAAGCCATTGGGGAATAATCAAGCGCAAATTGTAGCTCATATTAAACACCAAGGTGACGGCAATGCGCATATTGTCACTAATAATGCTACCTTACCAGCTGTAACTCATGAAAGCCAACCGTCTCCTGTCAAACCGCAAGCGCAGCAGCAGACGAGTATTATACAAAATAGTCCACAACAAGTGGTGCAACAGCAGGAATCAAATTACGAAAGTGCCTCAGCACATCAGCAACAACAGCAGCAGCCTTTAAGCGTAGAAGAAAGTCTCCTTCAAAATCAGCCACCTGGTACAATCATTAAATGTGTGACTGCACAAGTGTTGCAAACAGAACATGGCCCTCGGATTGTACTGCAAGGTTTGGTTGGCAATGATTTTACGGCTCAACAGTTGCAGCTTGTGCAGACGCAGGTTAAGCAACAGCTTATGAAAGGTAAGTATTAGGTTATTTCATGTTCTAACCGACCACAAAGCTAAATGTCGCTTATATTTTAACCTAACCTAGCTCAAGAATCCAATGGAAAGTTAGGTGTTTTGGGTCCAACTAAAATCTATTTGGCCGTTCAGCCGGAAACATCAACGGCAACACAATCGCAACCACCTCCGCTAACACCAGTTCATCAGGCGGCTGCCCACCAACAAGTGAGTAGTTTTTAATTGCCAAATCACAAAAAAAAAAAAAAAAAAAAAAAAAAAATAATAATAATAATAATAATAATAATAATAAATAAAGACTTAAACGGGAAAGAAGTAGGGAAACAATTGAGCAGGCTTTAGAAATGTACGTTTGTGCTGTCTGCTGCCTATAAACCGAAACGCCAAGTTAAATGTTCTTTACCATAAATATTCATATTTAAGCTATTTTTAATCGTTTTATACGTTATAAGGAACGAAAGCATGTTGTTGCTTTAAAATTTTCCCATTATTTATTACAAGTTTTTGTTTGGTACTTATAATTCATATGTTTTGTACTTCGACACTCATTAAATTTTTTCAAATGTATATATGCATACATACATTCCTAACATAAACTTTTAGGGTTCGAGTGAAATATCTGCTTTGTATTTAACAAACAAAGACTTATTTTTGAACATTACTACATACCACAAAGGCTTAATTTTGCAACATAATTCTTCAACAAATTCTCCAACATAGATACAGGTAGCTCCTTCGACTTACAATTTTGTATAGAATGTAATTATAAATACATATTTATTTGTTTTATTTAAATTTAATTTCCAATGTATTTAGTTTAAAGATTGTGAATAACAAATTAGTCTTAAGAGATTATTTATTTGCAAGTAGCATTCAAATGATCAATTATTTAGACTGTGACTTAATTAATGTTCGAAACCCGCACAATAGTATTAGACAATACGCAGCAGCGTTTAGATTTTCTTGCCTGGATACATTTGATTTTTTTTTTTTATACTTACATACTATCTATGTTACTTGTACCTATAATTATGTAAAGCGCTTTTTGCAATAAAATGTATTATTCAATACAAACCCTGTTTCTTTTCATATAAAAATATTCAGTTAACAAGTGACCACTAGAAGTGAAATCGAGTAACTTTTAACTATTGATAGATAAAGTGTTGCATCGGATAAGAGAATACATACATCAAAATATTAAACTGTCATTAAAATAAAAATGTTTAAAATGTGGCTGGTATTTTGTTAGACGATGGATATAAACGAATAAAAAAATACGTGGTGTATGTATTCTATTAGATGTTCAAATTTAAGTATATCAGTTTCTTTTGTATTTTTAAGGGAAATCGCTGTCACAAATCTAACTTGAATAATTTTAGTTTATGCCCTTCTACATAGATTGAAATCGACAAATAGACAAGCGATAAATATTTATTGTAAATATTTAAAGCATCAATATTTACTATAAAAAAATTGCTGCAAAATCGTTTAATTTACACTTTACACATTGTATTATTTACCCATTTTGTAAGAAAGTAAAATCGCGAAACAATATGATAAAGCGTTGTCTCTTAGTAACTATTCATCTTAATCATTATGAAAGCTTTGACTTTTATTACTTCTCAATCCCCCCATATGTTTTACCAAACACTAAAATTAACCTTGTGTGAATTTTTGTTTCTGAGTTAGTTGGATGATTATTTGCAAATTGGCCTTTGTGTTGACAAAAAGCGCTACCTACAAATATGTATTTTGTACATACTTTATGTAGTCAAGAATCGGAATGCGTAAGAAAAGTTGTAAATCAGTGTAAGAATTGTTCTTAATGTTAAAGAAAGACATATGCTTTTTTTAATCAGATATCAGTTCAGTAACCAAACAAATAGACTTATCGAATTGGTTTTTTTTCTATGGCCAAATAAAATTGTTTTGAAATAAAACAAACAAAAAATATGAAAACAAAAAGAATCCGAAACTAAATATTGCTGAAGAGATTAACCTACACACAGAGTTTTAGTTGGCTGACATATCATAAACCGAACATATATATGTTGATCAGAGGCATGGCTAGTCTTCTGAAAAAAATGGCAAATTAAAAAAAACTATAATTTCCTGTGAACGCTTAAATAAAAGTGGCGTTTGACATAGTTTTCATATGAAAAAATACAAAATAAACACAAAGGCTTAACCATAATTATAATCATCTCATCTAAATCGAAAAGAAATTCTACACTTGTCAAAAAGCAAAAAAAAAAAAAAAATGAAAAAAAAAAATCAATGCACAAAAAATTCACATGAACACTTTTAAATGTACACCACAGAATACTAATGTAGAGATACCCAAAACACATTACAAACCATTTTGCCGCAATTTTCATTAAAAATATTAAAACAAGTTTAAAAAAAACTCTTTTGAACAACTAACTTTTGTACTAAACAAAATTTCAAATACCCTTAAAAATAATATCCATGCTGCTGTGCCACTGCTTAAACTGTTAAATACAATGTTTAAATCTCGCGTGTCAACAACTACAACTCCAAACTTCGTGTTAATCTCTTCGGCAACCACAACAACTACAACCACAAAAAACAAACTATAACAGTTTGCCTGGAATAAATACTACAACTGATCTCTGATTAAAGCAAGGTAGGTCAAATTTTTGTACCATGCATTCCATACAAACATATGTTATACGATAAAAACGAATTAAGATTGTATATATATATGAGTTTTTTTTTTGCGAACAATTAAGTTGGTGGCGACGTTTTCATACTAATGTGCTTTTAAAAATTATGGTTTCTAAAGTTGCATTACGTTTCAAGTTATCGTCAATCATAACAAATAATAAAAGGTATTTGCTTAGAAAGGCTATATTTGAAAAATTCATTGACTTAAAAAAAAGTAACACCACACCAACATTAGTTGTCAGCTGCCGCGGAGCATTAGTGCCAATACAAACAATAAAATATGTATTTCTTTTTGAGGTTCATATAAAAGAAAATCAAACGCTAAAAAAAACTATTAATGTTTATTGCAGACCAACAACGACGCTACCTCGCCTACAGCCACTAACGACATCAGTATCAAAAATGACATATTATCAGCAACTACCACAAAGGTCAATAAACACGAGCAGCTCATTAGAAGTACCGAAACTGATCAAAATATTACCAAAAGCAACGACGAAACCTTTAAAACAACATCCTCATTGCACGGCATAGAGCACGACAAAATATTTGATCGGGCTACTAGTGACACAATAGGTAAATGTACGGAGAATGAAAATACGGAGGGCTTTGTAGTGACCAGTGGCTATATACAGGAGTGTAAGTGTCCTTGCAATACTTTACAACATTTTTGGTTCCTAATTAATATGTGCCGTTTTTGACCAGCCATTACAAATGCACTTAAGCGAGGTGATTTGAGTCCAGAACTTGAAGAAAAATTAGAAAGTATGCGCAAAAAACAAGAACATAAACAAGAGTGGGCATCACCCACTTGGAGCGGTAGTGTTGATGTAGCTGTTAACCAACGACGCACTATAACACGTCAGCAATATAACGATGACGCAGAATGGAAAATCAGGCCTCCATCGAAACGTCCTCATGATGCAATGACAAGCGGTGGTCAATGCAACCGCATTCTGAAAAGTAGTCGCAAGCAACAAGATGAAGATGTATCCACACTCGGAGAACAAAAGAAGTTACAGCTGGATCGCCATAAGGAACTCCTTAAAAAGAGTATATTACGTAAACGCTCGCTTTTGGAAAGAAATCTCCAAAACGAAATTCGGGAAGAAGTACAAGCAAAAGTGCAGAGACATGTGCGAGCCATGACCGTACATTCTCCAGACGAACATAGCGAAAACGAACGCTCGTCAACCTTTGAAGAGCGTCTTACAGCGCATAATGTAGAAACTAGGCGGTATGTTTTATGCGCATGGCAAAAGAAAATAACAAATTTGATTTAATTATTATTTTATTTATAAATGCAGACAAGGTAAATTAACAACCAGTAAGAATCTCGGCGCAGAAACAAGTGCACCTAATAATAGACACAGCGTTGGTAGGCCAAAGAAACTGAAGAGGAAAAAAGAAAAGCTGTATTGCATTTGTCGCACACGCTATGATGAGACTAAGTAAGACTAAATTGGATAAAGTAATCAAGACCAACTGAATATTAATCATTTAAAATTTTTCTTAGGTTTTATGTCGGTTGTGACTTGTGTAGCAATTGGTTTCATGGCGATTGCGTTAACATCACAGAGGAAGCTTCAAAAAAATTGTCAGAATTTATTTGCAGTGATTGTAGAAAAGCGAGGGAGACCCAACAACTGTATTGTAGTTGCCGCCAGCCATACGATGAATCGCAATTTTATATTTGTTGCGATAAATGCCAGGACTGGTTCCATGGTCGTTGTGTTGGGATATTGCAAAGCGAAGCTGAGTTTATTGATGAATATGTTTGCCCGGAGTGTCAGAGAAATACCGATGCAAATGCAGCTAATATGAAGAGTCTAACCTTAAATGAAGTTGGCGAGCTAAAAAGCCTAATTAAGCAAATTCAGGTAGTAATGAAGAATATGTTTTAATGTTATTTTTAACGCCAACATTAAAATTTTGGAACTTCTTTGCAGTCACATAAAAGTGCCTGGCCTTTTATGGAGCCGGTTGATCCGGAAGAAGCTCCAGACTATTATAAAGTTATCAAAGAGCCGATGGGTAAATTAAATATTTATAATTTCCATAAATTTTTTTTTTTTACATATATTTTTGTTGCTTGCAGATCTCAAACAGATGGAAACAAAACTCGAATCCAATAGCTATTCGAAGCTATCAGAATTTATTGGCGATATGACGAAAATTTTTGATAACTGCCGCTATTACAACCCAAAGGAATCGTCATTTTACAAGTGTGCCGAAGCGCTTGAATCGTATTTTGTGCAAAAAATCAAAAGTTTTCGCGAAAATGTTGTTGGTCAATGTAATTGAAATCCTTCTCTTACAGTTAAGCCGTTAGAAAGTTCTTCAAAGGTTATAAAGGAAATTCAAGATTTTTGTACAGATACCTTTATATACATATAAGTCCAATTTATATTTACATCTGTACAGGTGTATATATATATTGAAAAGCTAAATTGATTTAATTGATTTATATCAAATTTGTATAAGTATTTTTTGGTAATATGACAAATGTCGCTCTGAATAGTAATGACCTGTAAATAGAACATACATGCATTTTTTATACATTAACCAATAGATTTAAACAAAGAATAAATAATAAATAAAACATTGAACCATGTATGACAATAATCCATTGTAAGGTCAAAGTTGCTACATCTGCTGAAAGTTTGCATTAATATTATGGCGACAAGGATATACTTACGTATTCAACGCTTGTTTGAAACCTGCGAGTTTTTTTCTTTAAATGAATTTGGTGTTTGAATAATGAATGAGTAATTTTTTGTTAGCTTAAAATTTATTGAAATATGGTACTAGATTTTAAACAAATATGTACCACAAATTGTCATCGGCATTTACCTTAATGCTAACAGACTAAAGTTTCTTTGTTTACAACAGGGATACAAATCAAACCTTTTAAAGGTCGCCTGTTTTGGCACTCTATCCATAAGAAAATTATTCTTTTAATTTTATCAATTCATTCAAGAAACAATTTGAAAAAACGATGTATGCGACTGCCATTCTCTCGTTGACTGGCAATTATCGAAAAATCTACTTAAATTGTATTATTTTTGTCTTGTGTGAGGTAATCTTGGTAATCATGTCTTGCCAAGGGTGAACACGCCTTGCTAACTTTTAAGTATAAGCCTATGCATTTTGTGCGATTGGTAAGTCATCTTCGATCAAGCTACTGACATATATAATGGCCGATTTGGCATCCCAATGTACAACATCCGTCTGCAAAGAGACAAAATAATGTCGCACAACTGACTGTCTCATCGTCACCTGCATGATACGCAAAGCTGGAACGTCAAAGGTCCGCGAATCTCTTGAGATTGCTTAAATGTGTGGCAAATCAGCAACAAAGTTAAAGAATACTTTACGTTTGATCTCACTGGTTAATTTCAATACGTATTTATCCGTATATTTATAAAGATTTTCGAGCGTTGTGGGCGATAAATATTCGGTTAGGAATTTGTTGAGAAAAACCTCAAACAACTTGTAGGCACCATCATTGCAAAAGCATGCATTTCCCAATGCGGTCATGCGGATTCAATTATTGGTTAATGTACGCTTTAAATTCACTTCTTTGTTCTGCATACCTGCACCAAGTGAAGAATTTGATAATAACAATTTCGCACTATGAAACTATGCTCGCCGTTTTCAAAATACAAAGATTTATTGCATTGTTACAGTAGCAAGGATAGGATTTACTGAATGAATGACTCACTATAATGAGGAAGCAATCAATGAGCATATCCAGGATCGGGTATTCAGCGAGAAGAGTTAAAATAAATAGTTAACTTTTAATTCGATTTTTTTATTCTTAACTTGCTTTCTTGAAAGATGACCAATCAATGCGAACACCATCGATTTCCAAGACAATCTCATTGTTATTGGCCGTGTAAGTTTTATTAGACCTATCACTTGCCAAGTGCAAGTCTTACGTGTTTGACACGAAAGCGCTCCAAGTCCGTGCAAAGACGTCGACGTGATTTATCTAGGAAGAGAAAATATGAGAAACCTCTTTATCTAGCTTCCTTGCTTAAGAACTTACCTGATTGTGCGTCATATCCAACAAAGCACCTAATAGATTCAATCGCAGCAGATTCGAAATGACGTTATTGGTAAAAATAAATCTATTGACCATATGGAACCAATCTTTATCATGCTGGACATTCTGACTCCTGATGCAAGGTGTATACATTGGCCAAACTGACCACTATATATTTGAAGCAACTATGTAAACCAAAATTCGAGAGATTCAGTAAGTCAGTTACACCATCCTGTTGCTCCAGATTCTTTATGAGCCTAGACACAATCAGAATGACAATTACACCCAGTTGGGCATTCGTTCCTGGCCAGAAATGCGTCCAGTTGGGACTACTCTGTTTTGAATAAAAGGATATTTATAATTTTCGCGTTCCGATTATGATTTGTTTCTACTCACTTGATAGGCCAGTGGATAAAGTTCCTTTAAATCGATGGCATTAATGAGTCCATCAAGTATTCATTTCTTAGGATTTACTAGATAATTGAAAAAAAAATTTATAAAATCTATCCGACAACAATTGTTCTTGGTTACGAATATAGATGGCACTTAAAAAGCAGTTTATAAAATAGAGGGAGCAAGCAAAATAGCGGGAGTCAGATGAAAACAGTGCTTGCTACTGATGCTGTTAAATTAACAGTGTTACCAAATATTAATGTTAATTAACAGAATTCAAAACGATTCTGTTAGTTTAACAGATTAGAGATGACTTTTAAATTAGAGACGGCACTTAAAAACCAGTTTTGCAAAATAGAGCGAGCCAACAAAATAGTGGATCAAATAGTGGTAGCTGGCAAAATAGTGGATCAAATATGGGTAGCCGCAAAATAGTGGACCAAATAGGGGTATCGTCTCCGATTATCAGCAGCAAATTGGCAAAGCCTGTTAATTTAACAGCGCTTCTACATATTAATTGCGCCGACCAATGAGAACCCATTGTGCGTGTTGGCAAATGCCGCCGACCAATGAAAACCCATTGTGCGTGTTCGCAAATGCCGCCGACCAATGAGAGGCCATTGTGCTTGTTTGCAAATGCCGCCGACCAATGAGAGGCCATTGTGCTTGTTTGCAAATGCCGCCGACGAATGAGAGAGCATTTGTGCGTGTTGCCGAATGCTGCCGACCAATAAAAGGCCATTGTGCGTGTTGCCGAATGCTGCCGACCGATGAAACGAAGGCAATGTAGGCGAAGTGCTCGCGTAGGCAAAAATGGCGTGTGCGGGCACTGTTATTTGGCAATTGATCGTTTTCCCCGCTAGGTGTGTGCATGCCGAAGTCAACACAAAGTGCTGTCGCGTTGATAAGGGTCATGTGGGTGGTGTTTGGAGAGGAGTGTAGAGGCTGTTGTTAGTGGTTCGCGCTAGACATCTGCATGGCACCATTTACTTAATACGCAAAATTGAGTGCATTCGAATGGAATATAATTAAGCGATTGAGAAGCACACAATGAATGCATGTGTAAAGAGTAGTGGTATATTTTGACACTTATGCAAAGCGAATTGAGTGAGATTGAGACATGTTGAAAACATTCGAATTACTCGAATATACCAGAACAAACATTGTCTAACAGTGTTTATACAAAAATAACTTAGCATTGATTGGTGCTGCATGTGTCAATGCACTAACCAATGAGAGGCCACTGTGCGTGAAGGAAAAGAGAAAAAGGTGTAATGCGAAACCGTTTGTGACGCGTTGATAACGGTCATGTGGTGGTGGGTGGGGGTGTTGTAAGTGGTTCGCGCTTGGGGATCTTGAGGTTCTCCATGGGTGGTGTCAAGGGGGGTAATGGTCAAGGGGGGGAGGGTAAAAAGGGGCGGGGTAGCGGAAAAAGGAGGGGAAAACGGTGGAAGGGGGGGGAACAAGAAAAAAAAGATTAATGCGAAACCGTTAGTAACGCGTCATATGGTGGTGGGTGGTGATCCATGGGTGGGGTTCCATGGGTGTGGCCAAAGGGGGTCATGGTCGAGGGGTGGGAAGGGGGGTTGGAAGAGGGGGGGCGGTGGAAGAGGAAAAAGGCGGAAAAAACGGTGGAAGGGGGGGAACAGGAAAAAAAAAGATTAATGCGAAACCGTTTGTGACGCGTTGATAAGCGTAATATGGTGGTGGGTGGTGGTCCATGGGTGTGGCCAAAGGCGGTGGTGGTCCATGGGTGTGGCCAAAGGGTGTTGCGGTCCGGGGGGGGTGTGGATAAGGGGGGGTGGGGGAAGGGTGGAGAGGAGGGAAAAGGGGGGGAGGAAGAGGAAAAAGAGGGGAAGAAGGAAAAGGGGTTTAATGCGAAACCGCTTTTGACGACGCGTTGATAAGGGCCATATGGTGGGGGTGATGTGTAATGGTTGGCGCGTGATGATCTTCAGGTTCGTGTAGGGGTTAGGGGCGGTGTGGGGTCGGAGGGGTGAGGTGGAGGGAGAGAGGGGGGGAAGAGAAAAAAAGAAAAGGAAAAAGGGGGAAGAGAAAAAGGAAAGAAGGAAAAGAAAAGAAAAGGAAAAAGAGGGAAGGGGAAAAGAAAAGGAAAAAGGGGGGAGGGGAAAAAGGAAGGAGGGAAAAGAAAAAAAAAGAGAAAAGAAAGGGGGAAGGAAAAGAAAAGGAAAAAGGGGGAAGGGAGAGGGGAAAAAAGAAAAGAAAAAAAGGGGAAGGGGGGAGAGGAAAAAGGAAAAGGAAGGAGGGAAGAAGGGAAAGGAGGGGGGAAAAGAAAAAAAGGGGAAAAAAGGGAAAAAAAAAAGAAAAGGAAAAAGGGGGAAGAGAAAAAAGGAAAGGGGGAAAAAGAAAAAGAAAGGAAAAAAGGGGGGAGGGGAAAAAGGAAAAGGAAAAAGGGAAAAGAAAAAAAGGGAGAAAAGGAAAAAAAAGAAAAGGAAAAAGGGGGAAGAGAAAAAAGGAAAGGGGGAAGAAGGAAAAGAAAGGAAAAAAGGGGGGAGGGGAAAAAGAAAAAGGAAGGAGGGAAAAGAAAAAAAGGGAGAAAAGGAAGGAGGGAAAAAAGGAGAGGGGGAAGGAAAAGAAAAGGAAAAAGGGGGAAGGGAAAAAGGAAGGAGGGAAAAGAAAAAAAGGGAGAAAAGAAAAGGGAAAAAAGGAAAGGGGAAAGGAAAAGAAAAGGAAAAAGGGGGAGGGAAAAAAAGGGGGAAGAGGAAAAAGGAAAAAAGAAAAGAAAAAAAAGGGGAAGGGGAAAAAGGGAAGGGGGAAGAAGGAAAAGAAAGGAAAAAAGGGGGGAGGGGAAAAAGAAAAAGGAAGGAGGGAAAAGAAAAGGAAAAAGGGGGAGGGGAAAAAAGAAAAGAAAAAAAGGGGAAGGGGGGAGAGGAAAAAGGAAAAGGAAGGAGGGAAGAAGGGAAAGGAGGGGGAAAGAGAAAAAAGGAAAGGGGGAAGAAGGAAAAAAGGGGGAGGGGAAAAAGGAAAAGGAAGGAGGGAAAAGAAAAAAAGGGAGAAAAGGAAGGAGAAAAAAGAAAAGGGAGGAAGAAAAAAAAGAAGGGAAAAAAGAAAAGGAAAGGGGGAAGAAAGAAAAGAAAAAAGGGGGAAAGGGGAGGGGGAAAAAAAGGGGGAAGAGGAAAAAGGGGGAAGGGGAAAAAGGAAGGGGGAAGAAGGGAAAGGAGGGGAAAAAGGGAAGGGGGAAAGAGGAAAAAGGAGGGGAAGGAAAAGAAAAGGGGGAAAAGAAAAAAGGAAAGGGGGAAGAAGGAAGAGAAGAAGGGAGGGGAAAAGAAAAAAGGGGGGAGGGGAAAAAAGGAAAAGGAAGGGGGGGGGGGAAGAAAAAAGGGGAAAAGGGAGAAAAAAAGAAAGAGGGGGAAGAGAGAAAAGAAAAGGGAGGAAGAGAAAAAAGGGGGAAAAAAAAGAAAAGAAAAGGGGGAAGGAAAAGAAAAGGAAAGGAGGGGAAAAAAGAAAAAAAAGGGGAAGGGGGAGAGGAAAAAGGAAAAGGAAGGGGGGAAAAAGGGAAAAGAGGGGAAAGGAGGGGAAGAAGGGGGGACGAGGAAAAAGGGGGAAGAAAGGAAAGGAGGGGAAGAAGGGGGACGAGGAAAAAGGGGGAAGAAGGGAAAAAGAGGAAAAGGAAATAGAGCATCGTTTGTAAGCTCTATAAACAGCTGTTGCTAGCAGCATCATATGCAAGCTCTGTTAACAGCTGTTGCTGGCAGCATCATGTGCAAGTTCTGTTAACAGCTGATGCTAACAGTAGTACGATCATCGATAACAAGGCATTGCGACATCGATAACACTACTGTTAATTTAACAGACTCAAAATTAGCCTGTTAATTTAACAGACTCAATATAAGCCTGTTAAGTTAACAGACTCAAAATGAACCTGTAAACTTAACATAACTCAATAAAAGCCTGTTAATTTAACAGCGCTTCTACATATTAATGGCGCCGACCAATTAGAACCCATTGTGCGTGTTCGCAAATGCCGCCGACCAATGAGAACCCATTGTGCGTGTTCGCAAATGCCGCCGACCAATGAGAGGCCATTGTGCTTGTTTGCAAATGCCGCCGACCAATGAGAGGCCATTGTGCTTGTTTGCAAATGCCGCCGACGAATGGGAGAGCATTTGTGCGTGTTGCCGAATGCTGCCGACCAATAAAAGGCCATTGTGCGTGTTGCCGAATGCTGCCGACCGATGAAACGAAGGCAATGTAGGCGAAGTGCTCGCGTAGGCAAAAATGGCGTGTGCGGGCACTGTTATTTGGCAATTGATCGTTTTCCCCGCTAGGTGTGTGCATGCCGAAGTCAACACAAAGTGCTGTCGCGTTGATAAGGGTCATGTGGGTGGTGTTTGGAGAGGAGTGTAGAGGCTGTTGTTAGTGGTTCGCGCTAGACATCTGCATGGCACCATTTACTTAATACGCAAAATTGAGTGCATTCGAATGGAATATAATTAAGCGATTGAGAAGCACACAATGAATGCATGTGTAAAGAGTAGTGGTATATTTTGACACTTATGCAAAGCGAATTGAGTGAGATTGAGACATGTTGAAAACATTCGAATTACTCGAATATACCAGAACAAACATTGTCTAACAGTGTTTATACAAAAATAACTTAGCATTGATTGGTGCTGCATGTGTCAATGCACTAACCAATGAGGAGGCCACTGTGCGTGAAGGAAAAGAGAAAAAGGGTAATGCGAAACCGTTTGTGACGCGTTGATAACGGTCATGTGGTGGTGGGTGGGGTGTTGTAAGTAGTTCGCGCTTGGGGATCTTGAGGTTCTCCATGGGTGGTGTCATGGGGTAATGGTCAAGGGGGGAGGGTACAAAGGGCGGGGTAGCGGAAAAAGGAGGGGAAAACGGTGGAAGGGGGGGGAACAAGAAAAAAAGATTAATGCGAAACCGTTAGTAACGCGTCATATGGTGGTGGGTGGTGATCCATGGGTGGGGTTCCATGGGTGTGGCCAAAGGGGGGTCATGGTCGAGGGGTGGGAAGGGGGGTTGGAAGAGGGGGGCGGTGGAAGAGGAAAAGGCGGAAAAACGGTGGAAGGGGGGAACAGGAAAAAAAGATTAATGCGAAACCGTTTGTG